>OX030948.1:130162936-130321192 GCA_943735915.1 Pherbina coryleti | reverse complement strand
TTAAAATTAAATTAAAATTAAATTAAATTAAAATTAAATTAAAATTAAATTAAAATTAAATTAAAATTAAATTAAAATTAAATTAAAATTAAATTAAAATTAAATTAAAATTAAATTAAAATTAAATTAAAATTAAATTAAAATTAAATTAAAATTAAATTAAAATTAAATTAAAATTAATTAAAATTAAATTAAAATTAAATTAAAATTAAATTAAAATTAAATTAAAATTAAATTAAAATTAAATTAAAATTAAATTAAAATTAAATTAAATTAAATTAAAATTAAAATTAAATTAAAATTAAATTAAAATTAAATTAAAATTAAATTAAAATTAAATTAAAATTAAATTAAAATTAAATTAAAATTAAATTAAAATTAAATTAAAATTAAATTAAAATTAAATTAAAATTAAATTAAAATTAAATTAAAATTAAATTAAAATTAAATTAAAATTAAATTAAAATTAAATTAAAATTAAATTAAAATTAAATTAAAATTAAATTAAATTAAATTAAAATTAAATTAAAATTAAATTAAAATTAAATTAAAATTAAATTAAAATTAAATTAAAATTAAATTAAAATTAAATTAAATTAAATTAAAATTAAATTAAAATTAAATTAAAATTAAATTAAAATTAAATTAAAATTAAATTAAAATTAAATTAAAATTAAATTAAAATTAAATTAAAATTAAATTAAAATTAAATTAAAATTAAATTAAAATTAAATTAAAATTAAATTAAAATTAAATTAAAATTAAATTAAAATTAAATTAAAATTAAATTAAAATTAAATTAAAATTAAATTAAAATTAAATTAAAATTAAATTAAAATTAAATTAAAATTAAATTAAAATTAAATTAAAATTAAATTAAAATTAAATTAAAATTAAATTAAAATTAAATTAAAATTAAATTAAAATTAAATTAAAATTAAATTAAAATTAAATTAAAATTAAATTAAAATTAAATTAAAATTAAATTAAAATTAAATTAAAATTAAATTAAAATTAAATTAAAATTAAATTAAAATTAAATTAAAATTAAATTAAAATTAAATTAAAATTAAATTAAAATTAAATTAAAATTAAATTAAAATTAAATTAAAATTAAATTAAAATTAAATTAAAATTAAATTAAAATTAAAATTAAAATTAAAATTAAAATTAAAATTAAAATTAAAATTAAAATTAAAATTAAAATTAAAATTAAAATTAAAATTAAAATTAAAATTAAAATTAAAATTAAAATTAAATTAAAATTAAATTAAAATTAAATTAAAATTAAATTAAAATTAAATTAAAATTAAATTAAAATTAAATTAAATTAAATTAAATTAAATTAAATTAAAATTAAATTAAAATTAAATTAAAATTAAATTAAAATTAAATTAAAATTAAATTAAAATTAAATTAAAATTAAATTAAAATTAAATTAAAATTAAATTAAAATTAAATTAAAATTAAATTAAAATTAAATTAAAATTAAATTAAAATTAAATTAAAATTAAATTAAAATTAAATTAAAATTAAATTAAAATTAAATTAAAATTAAATTAAAATTAAATTAAAATTAAATTAAAATTAAATTAAAATTAAATTAAAATTAAATTAAAATTAAATTAAAATTAAATTAAAATTAAATTAAAATTAAATTAAAATTAAATTAAAATTAAATTAAAATTAAATTAAAATTAAATTAAAATTAAATTAAAATTAAATTAAAATTAAATTAAAATTAAATTAAAATTAAATTAAAATTAAATTAAAATTAAATTAAAATTAAATTAAAATTAAATTAAAATTAAATTAAAATTAAATTAAAATTAAATTAAAATTAAATTAAAATTAAAATTAAATTAAAATTAAATTAAAATTAAATTAAAATTAAATTAAAATTAAATTAAAATTAAATTAAAATTAAATTAAAATTAAATTAAAATTAAATTAAAATTAAATTAAAATTAAATTAAAATTAAATTAAAATTAAATTAAAATTAAATTAAAATTAAATTAAAATTAAATTAAAATTAAATTAAAATTAAATTAAAATTAAATTAAAATTAAATTAAAATTAAGTTAAAATTAAATTAAAATTAAATTAAAATTAAATTAAAATTAAATTAAAATTAAATTAAAATTAAATTAAAATAAAATTAAAATTAAATTAAAATTAAATTAAAATTAAATTAAAATTAAATTAAAATTAAATTAAAATTAAATTAAAATTAAATTAAAATTAAATTAAAATTAAATTAAAATTAAATTAAAATTAAATTAAAATTAAATTAAAATTAAATTAAAATTAAAATTAAAATTAAAATTAAAATTAAAATTAAAATTAAAATTAAAATTAAAATTAAAATTAAAATTAAAATTAAAATTAAAATTAAAATTAAAATTAAAATTAAAATTAAAATTAAAATTAAAATTAAAATTAAAATTAAAATTAAAATTAAAATTAAAATTAAAATTAAAATTAAAATTAAAATTAAAATTAAAATTAAATTAAAACTAAATTAAAATTATATTAAAATTAAATTAAAATTAAATTAAAATTAAATTAAAATTAAATTAAAATTAAATTAAAATTAAATTAAAATTAAATTAAAATTAAATTAAAATTAAATTAAAATTAAATTAAAATTAAATTAAAATTAAATTAAAATTAAATTAAAATTAAATTAAAATTAAATTAAAATTAAATTAAAATTAAATTAAAATTAAATTAAAATTAAATTAAAATTAAATTAAAATTAAATTAAAATTAAATTAAAATTAAATTAAAATTAAATTAAAATTAAATTAAAATTAAATTAAAATTAAATTAAAATTAAATTAAAATTAAATTAAAATTAAATTAAAATTAAATTAAAATTAAATTAAAATTAAATTAAAATTAAATTAAAATTAAATTAAAATTAAATTAAAATTAAATTAAAATTAAATTAAAATTAAATTAAAATTAAATTAAAATTAAATTAAAATTAAATTAAAATTAAATTAAAATTAAATTAAAATTAAATTAAAATTAAATTAAAATTAAATTAAAATTAAATTAAAATTAAATTAAAATTAAATTAAAATTAAAATTAAAATTAAATTAAAATTAAAATTAAATTAAAATTAAATTAAAATTAAATTAAAATTAAATTAAAATTAAATTAAAATTAAATTAAAATTAAATAAAAATTAAATTAAAATTAAATTAAAATTAAATTAAAATTAAATTAAAATTAAATTAAAATTAAATTAAAATTAAATTAAAATTAAATTAAAATTAAATTAAAATTAAATTAAAATTAAATTAAAATTAAATTAAAATTAAATTAAAATTAAATTAAAATTAAATTAAAATTAAATTAAAATTAAATTAAAATTAAATTAAAATTAAATTAAAATTAAATTAAAATTAAATTAAAATTAAATTAAAATTAAATTAAAATTAAATTAAAATTAAATTAAAATTAAATTAAAATTAAATTAAAATTAAATTAAAATTAAATTAAAATTAAATTAAAATTAAATTAAAATTAAATTAAAATTAAATTAAAATTAAATTAAAATTAAATTAAAATTAAATTAAAATTAAATTAAAATTAAATTAAAATTAAATTAAAATTAAATTAAAATTAAAATTAAAATTAAATTAAAATTAAAATTAAATTAAAATTAAATTAAAATTAAATTAAAATTAAATTAAAATTAAATTAAAATTATATTAAAATTAAATTAAAATTAAATTAAAATTAAATTAAAATTAAATTAAAATTAAATTAAAATTAAATTAAAATTAAATTAAAATTAAATTAAAATTAAATTAAAATTAAATTAAAATTAAATTAAAATTAAATTAAAATTAAATTAAAATTAAATTAAAATTAAATTAAAATTAAATTAAAATTAAATTAAAATTAAATTAAAATTAAATTAAAATTAAATTAAAATTAAATTAAAATTAAATTAAAATTAAATTAAAATTAAATTAAAATTAAATTAAAATTAAATTAAAATTAAATTAAAATTAAATTAAAATTAAATTAAAATTAAATTAAAATTAAATTAAAATTAAATTAAAATTAAAATTAAATTAAAATTAAATTAAAATTAAATTAAAATTAAATTAAAATTAAATTAAAATTAAATTAAAATTAAAATTAAAATTAAATTAAAATTAAAATTAAAATTATCGATCTCTGTCTGTCAGCCTATGGCTGAAAAACCTGAGCTAATCGAGCGGTCTGACTACGTGATTGTGCTCTCTGACAGTGAAAGAGAATCCGTCACTTCAGCAGGCTCAGAACTCTCGGATGTAACCTGCATAGACAGAGCAATTGCCTATGAAGGAGAGTCAGTGAGCGAACTGAACCTTAGTAGCTTGAACATCTCTAGAAAGAGACTGCGCACATCGCAGAAAAAAATGATCAAGCGTTTTATGGCTCACAAGATGCCATACAATGAAGCGCTAGAGAAGGTCCTGGCGGTGACTTCGCCTGGTGCATCTGTCCCCTCTGGAAAGAGAAGAAAGCCAAGTGACGACTCACCAGTTGTCACAGTGAAAAAGAAATCGAGGCCAGAAATACCTTCTTTCGCTGAGGTGGCAGGTGTAAGCCAGGTGGCTGTAGTTGCGATGGACTTTCCCAACAGTCATCTAACCCAGGATTAACAAAAAGTAGTGGAGAAAAGCATCATAAAGGGGCTGCATAAGCTCCCCACCGGTGGTCCACAGATTAGGTTTCTGGGCTGCTCTTTCAAACCGGGCTGGATGACTGTCAAGTGTGCGGACGTTGCAACGCGAGACTGGTTGAAGAAGGCAGTTGCAGTCATGGCCCCTTGAAAGGATGCTAAGCTGTGCATGCTGGAAGGATACGACCTTATTAAGCCGTGCGTCGCCACTGCATATTTTCCTGGAGCAGACTGCCGTGCTGAGGAAATACTACGCGTACTAAGCGTACAAAATAATACGCTACCAACCTCAGACTGGAAAATCTTGAGGAACGTCGTGGACCCTCAAGGCACTGCCTTTACTATCTCGATGGATGAGAGATCGGTAAAACTGCTCGAGAAACTGGACAATCTGCCATATTACGATATGAACAGAGTACAGTTTCGCATCAAGCGGAACCCGCACTCTCATCCATCCCCCCAGGCTAAGGTGAGTGGGAACTTGGGGAGGAAGGAGGTTGATCATCGACCTTCCGCTACAACGAGTCAAGAGACTAAAACGATAGTCTCGACTCCGGGGCCTAAGGTGGATGACCAGCGCCCATCCTGCTCCAGGTCCACATCAACACCTGTAGCTTCTGTGTGCCAGGAGGGAAGATTGACTGGACAGCTCCCCTCTGACAAAACAACACCACCTCTATTGTCATCCACCAGTGCAGAGGCAAAATCATCTGCCCCTGCACTGCCAGCTGGCAAAAAAACGGACCCCAAAATGACGGACAAGTACCGCAAGAGACCGCCCATAAGACCAACGGACGAAATCCAAGGACCACTACGAAGGGGACGTGGCGGAAACAAGAGGGATTCCTTTAGCAAGAACCCCAAAAAAGGCACTAATGGTGAAGGCTGTACAAATCAACCTTCACCATGCCAAAGCAGCATCCGCAGTTCTGGTCCAGACAATGCTCCAAGACGGAGCAGACATTGCATTTGTGCAAGAGCCCTGGACCAGCACAAACGGCGATATCCTGGGTCTAAATAATGCAGGTAGGATTATATATTCCAACTCATCTTCTAGACCCAGAACCTGTATTGTTCATAATAATAATATCTCTCTTTTTCCTTTAACAGAGTTCATCAACCAAGACCTCACTGCGGGCCTGGTGAAGCTCAATGATCAAAAGGAAATCATTGTTGCTTCAGCTTACTTTGCGGGAGACGAGCCCATTTGTCCCCCGGACTGCATAGCTGATCTGCTCCGATTTGCTGCCAAACACAAGACAGAAGTTGTCTTGAGCTGTGATGCCAACGCTCATCATACACAAACCAAAGAGGTGAGTACCTTTTAGACTTCATTATTTGTAATAACTTGTATGTATGCAACGTTGAAAATGAACCAATGTTTATTACCGCAAATAGAAGAGAGGTTCTAGACCTAACTCTTACCACATCAACTCATGATGATATAATAGCTGACTGGTATGTTTCAAAAGAACTTTCGTGTTCAGATCATAGACACATTAGGTTTGAAATAAAGTCAGCCATTATACAAAACATTTATTATCTCCGAAAACAAGATACTGGCTGGAACTCCTATAAAGAGCAGCTTGGTCAGGTCATCCTCGATAAACTTCCCCTCAGAATCGACACGATAAGTAAATTGGAATACTCAGTAGACTATGTCCAATCATGCATTGCTCAATCTTTTGAGGACAACTGCCGTCTTAAACTGATGAAGTTCAAGAGACAAGCACCCTGGTGGAACAACCACCTCAACGACCGCAGAAAAGGAGTAAGGAAGCTGTTCAATAGATCTAAGCGCAATAATGATTGGCTATCTTACTCCCGATCTCTTACTTATTACAATAAGGAGATCAAGAAGGCTAAAAAGGACTCGTTCAGGAACTTCTGTGGCTCCATCAAAGATGTTCCAACGAGTTGTCCCCTTCAGAAGATCTTATCAACTGTCAGACCACAATCCCTAGGTAGTCTATTCCATGAGAACGATGTTCAGACAAAAACAAAGAAAGAGACCCTAGAACTCCTTCTCAACACTCACTTCCCGGGTTCCGTCATTCAAAACGGTCCCCACCTAAACCAATCTTACTACTACGAACCGACAAATCTGCCAAGTAGAGAAGATTGGAGAATCAGCAAACAGATTTGCAATATTTCAGCAGATAATTGGGCCATAAACTCCTTCAAACCCTTCAAATCTGCTGGTGGAGATGGTATTTTTCCAGCTTTTCTACAACAAGGTGTCGCGGTCTAAAATTTTAGTTGCGCCAAAGTGACGTACGGACGAAACTACACGGCGACCATTTTATGTGTAGTCATAAAATGACGATTTTGTTTTGTCCGGACGTAATCACTGTGCGTTTGGAGTGGCGCCCAACACACACATGCACTCCAGTGGTCTTTAAACCACTTTGTTTATTTATTACTTTCATAAAACTCGGGTTGGCTAAAGTTTCTCCTTGTGCTCCATGCTCGACGAAACTGAAATCCCACGAGTGACTGAACGCACGGAATTGCGCGACAAATAAACGAACAGGACTAGGACTGTTATTGTGAAAAAAAGTAAAAATCACTTGGCCAAGTCACAATGAGGGTAGCCATTGTGGGCTGTGGAAGGTGTGGAGTGTTGCCACACCAATACTAGCATAGATGCCGCCAAGATGTAGAAAAACACTTGGTGGGTAGAAGGTTTTATTTAAATTTGCTCAAGATGCACCTCAAAAAATCCGTAAAACGATTTTGAAAATAGGTGTAAGCAAAGCCTTCAGGTGTGAATACCGGTTTCTGCGAAAACCGCATCTATGCTAGAAAAAAGATGGCTGTGTTTAGGTTCCCATCTTGTGGAACCTAAGCATCGTCAGTCTGCACCGCTGGTTGGCAGTTCAGTTCGTTCTGAACATTGAAGATTGGTGGAAGTGTGCCAAGGTGAAGTGTGAGAAAAAAAAAGTAACAAAAAAATTTGTGCCAAGTGGTTTTTTTTTTGGACCAACGGTCGAGATATTGACTGAAAAAAAAAAGAAGAAAAAAAAACAAAATATATATATATATATATTTATATAGATATATATATATCTAGCTAAAGTAGAGTGTGTGGTCCAGAGTAGCTGTCGAACCCACCAGGACAGACGGAGTCCGTGGGATCCTAGTATCTGGAGACGCTGGAGCAAGGAGAACGGGAGCCGAGGAACAGGACCCTAGTTGAGCAGGGAGTACTTTTGTTGTATTTATTTGCGTATTTGTTAGTGTGTGTTGGTGCGCTCGCCACGCTCCGCGATTATTGAACTGTCCGGTTTTCATTCTACTCGGTGTATTTCCGTATTTGGCGTACTTTTCTTGTCGCGCGTAGTTTTGTTCCGCGGTATTTTGGCGCGTTTTCTTGTTTTAGGCCCCTCGCACTCGAGCCTCGTTCCATCCGGAACAGGTGAAATAAATTGATTCCACCGGTGGAATCGTGTGAGGGTTCAAGTGGTCCCCTTGAACCCGCAATTAGAGTGCGACCCAAAAATTTGGGTTATTTTTTTTGTGGTATACTTTTTCTTTTAATCGAAAATACGTAAAAATCGCGATACTTTAATAATAAGAATAACATATTTTTTTTATCGTATTTTATTTTCGTTTGGTCCCACGGTGCATAAATTTGATAAGACTGATTAAAAAGTCTTATCAAACGCACCTGCATTATTGTCTTCGGTTTTTTTTTCATCGTGATATAAACACCCACACCCGTCTCCGCTGAACAGGTGGCAACTCTCATCGTCGGCACTATTGTGCACTTAGAGTCCACAAAGAAACCGAACAGCTGTTCGCGTATAATTTGCTTGTAGTTAATTCGCGATCGTGCCGGTAGTTTTTTTGAATAAATTTATAAATAACTAAGTGCGCGATTATAATACGTTTTATAATTAAGAAAAAAGTGCGAACAAAAGTGCCGCGATAAATTGGCGCCCAACGTGGGGCTCGAAAACGAAAAAAAAAAAACCATCAAAAGTGATTAACTTTAGTGCGGGACAAAAAAAAAAAGAAACAAAGTGATTGATTGTGCGCCGCCAGTTAGCACAATCTGCTTGTGTGCTAAAAAGAAAAAAAACTAATCCAAAGCAACAAGTGCGCGTAGTGTAATAAAAACTAAAAGTTAAAAAAAACACAAAATCCAAGTGCGAGTGGAAATCGTCGGTTCCACCAAGTGTTGCGCAGGACAGACGGACATTTAAACAAAACCTATTGTGTGCGTTTGGACGGACATTTTGTATACCTTCGGACGGACATTTTGTGAATATTCGGACGGACATTTTTGCGAGAATTTGGACAGACATTTTCATATTAATTTTGGACGGACACTATTAAACAAAAAAAAACTAATTCTTTTACAAATAACTTAAATTAATAAAATTTCCTTTCAGAAGCTGGGCGACGGTAGTTAGCGTTCCTTTTGGTTTTCGTGGCGTTTGTAGGGAGCAGAGCAGCGGACAGTGCCAGCAGGGCGACGGTATCTTGTTAAAGCGTTTGAAATTGCAGCAGCGCTCGGTCGATTGGTCAGAGCAGAGGGTAGTGAGCAGCGGAGCAGCGATTGCGGTCAGCGTATTCCACACACAGGACCGCAGGACTATCCGGTGAGTCCGTTCCACTTTGTTTTATTTTGTCAGGTCGTAGCTATTGTTTGCCAGTGAGCGAGGGCACAGTGGGCGCGATTAAGTTAGCTTCCAAGGAAAATTGTTTTTTTCGGTTTGTGTGCTTTATTATTTTGTTTACTTTCTGGCGCACAGTGGGCTAGGTGAGCTGTTGGTGCGAAAAAAAATTTTAAAGTAATAATTAAATTAAAATTAAATTAAAATTAAATAAAAATTAAATTTAAATTAAACTCAAATTAAATTAAAATAAAAATTAATTTAAAATTAAATAAAAATTAAATTTAAATTAAACGAAAATTAAATTAAAATTAAATTAAAATTAAATAAAAATTAAATAAAAATTAAATAAAAATTAAATTAAAACTTAAATTAAAATTAAATTGAAAGTAAATTAAAAATTAAATTAAAATGAAATTAAATTTGAATTAAATTAAAACTAAATTAAAATTAAAACAAAATTAACTTAAAATTAAATTTAAACCTGGAATTAAATAAAAACTAAATTAAAATTAAATTAAATTAAAATTAAAATTAAATTAAAATAAAATTAAAATTAACTTGAATTAACATTAAATTGAATTGAAATTAAATTGCAATTAAATTGGAATCAAATTAGAATTAAATTAAAATTAAATTGAAATTGAATTGAACTTGAATTAAAATTAAATTAGAATTGAATTAAAATTGAATTAAAATTGAATTGAAGTTAGATTGGAATTGAATTTAAAATCGAATTAAAATTGAATTAACATTAAATCAAAGATTAGATTGGATTAAATTAGATTGGAATTTAAATTAAAATTAAATTAATTGAATTAAAATTAAATAACAATTAAAATTATATTTCAAATCAAAGATTTGTTAATATTGGAAAAAAAAATAAAATCAAGTTTAAACTAGAATTATATTAAAATCAAATACAAATTAAACAAAAGTAGATTTAAATTTATAATATTGAAATTAAATTGAAAGTAGAGTTCGGGCGATTTTAACTAGAGAGAATTAAGTCCGGCTATCTGAGTAAAAGCAAGGTACGCTGAAGGAATTCAATTTAATTAGAATAATATTTTTGTTTTTACTACTTTTTATTTTATGCTTTATATTTTATACTTTATATTTTATACTTTATATTTTTATTACATATTTTTTTTTCCCATATTGCTTTTCTGTTGTTTTATTTTTTTCCATTTTTACTTTTTTATAAAACCAAATAAAATTTGGAAGTTGGAACCGTTTTGTTTAAGAATACTTATTTGAATCCGGGAATTATTTTCATTATTTATCCGTGCGCGTGTTATTGGTCGCTGGTCCGACTTTGTTGTTGGTCCGTTTTCGTTTATTTCGGAGCTTCTATTTCCTGCATCTTGGTGTTTTTTCTTAATATTGGTCCGACGGTTGTTGTTGGTCCACTAACATACATAGATTTTTTTTTTTTTGGCTTTATTTATTTCGTTTTTGGGGTTTTTGTTTTATTTTAGTATACGTCCGGGTTTGTTTGTCCTTTCTTTTATTATTTTTCTTATTTGTAGTAGGTTTTCAGCGATTTTAGTTTTTTTATCTTTGTTTATTTTTTTTTTTGTCTTCTTTTGATCTGATACCATGGAGATCAACCGTTTAAACCAAGAAGAGTTGGTGTACGAGATGGAGTCTCGTGGGTTACCAACAGGTACGGTTGACTCTATGAGGAAAACCTTGAGAGCGTCAAGGCATCTAGAGCGCAGAGACTCGGTCGACATCTTCGCCGTGTACCCGTTCGAGTTCTCCGAGGATAAGGCAGCGTTGGAGGCGAAGATCGTGGAGATCGAGGCGCTCATGGAGAACCCACCACAGGACCCGAAGTCTTCAGAGTTCCTGAAGATTATGACCAAGCTCGAGTGGAGCGTTGGTCGGGTTAACCGGTCTAGGCCTACGTCTGCTAGTATGGTATCCGAGCAGATGGAGCTGAGGAACCGGCTGATGTTGCTCCTGACGGATCTCTTGGAGCTAGCTGGAGTGCAGGACGATGAAGACGAGGTACCACCAAAACCCGTCAAAACTACGGAGGAGATGGCCAAGCCAAGGGCCACGCTGCAAAAAACTGCTGCGGTTGAGGACGATGTTCCACCGGCGCCACCGGTACCCGAACCCGTGGTAGGGCGCTCGGTTAGTGAAGAGGGAGGTCGGCAGTATCCAGAAAAAATTGAAAATTTATCGAAGTGGGAATTGAAGTTTTCTGGAGAAAAGGTAGGAATGTCCTTAAGTTCGTTTTTAGAGAGGGTAGAGGAGCTTTGTGAAGCTCGAGGGGTCAGTGAGACCCAACTTTTTAGAGGGGCGGTAGATTTGTTTAGTGGTAAGGCGCTTTTATGGCTCCGTGCGGTACGTAAGACCGTGTCAGGTTGGCAGGAGTTGGTGAAGGAGTTGAAACTGGAGTTTCTCCCCCCCAACTACGACGAATTATTGATGGACGAGATTAGGAGAAGGACTCAAGGGGGCAATGAGTCCATAGGAATTTTTGTAGCGGCGATGAGAGGCTTATTTGGTCGGCTGGCCGAACCTCTATCAGAGCGTCGCAAGTTAGGGTTGGTAATGTCGAATTTGACACCTTTTTTCCAAACTCAGTTAGGCTTAGCTGAGCCAACCACTCTTTCAGAGTTAGTCTCGTTAGGTCGTAAGTTGGAAGCTGTTCGAACGAATGTGGAATCATTCGTCCCGCCGCCAAGCAGTCGCTCAAGGAATCTGTTGGAGCCGGACTTAACCTACGTGTCAGCAGAGCCCGCTGTGGCTGAAGTGAACGCCCCGCTCAGGGCGCAACGATTGGAACGCAGGATTTCTTCGCCACCACAACCGACGTTCCGGTGTTTTAATTGCAGACGTTTTGGACATGTTTCGGTCAACTGTCCAAAAGGGATTAAGTGCTACGGCTGCGGAATGGCCGGGTACATGAAGCGCGATTGTCCTCGGTGCTCGAATAGAGCAGGGCCGTCAGACAGGCGCGGGTTCAGGGCCGAAGCAGATAGGGGCCGAGAGGGGCCAAGGGAGGGACCTAACCCGAACATGTCGGGAAATGTGTTGCGAGCCCATGCAGACGCAGGGCAAGGCGCTCGCCGAGAATAAAGAGGTTGCCTGCGAGCAACCAGCTGGCTAGGATAGATAGGGACATAGAAAATTGTTGTCATGAGGTTAGATTAGGGTTTACACTTCTAGAAAAGGAATTAGATAATAGGCCTTATTTAGGTGTTAGAATTTTTGGAGTTTTTCTGAGAGGTTTGTTAGATTCGGGAGCTTCAAGAACCATCATTGGTCGCCCAGGGTGGGATATTTTAAGTTCGTGGGGTATAGAGTTGACTTCTTCAACTATTTCTAGGGTCGCGTTAGCGGATGGCGAGTTTGTTCCAGTGCGTGGAGTTATTACACTTCCGATCGAGGTCGAGGGCAAGTCGGTCCTCATAGAGTGCCTCGTTATACCAGGCTTACCGCAAAACCTGATTTTAGGCATTGACTTTTGGGTCAAGGCGGGCATTGTCCCGGATGTAGCCAGAAATCAGTGGAGGTTTAGCGATAGGGTAGAAGTGTCGGCAGTGGCAAGCATCGTGGAAAGGTCGGAGTTGACCACTAGCGAAGCCGCGTCGTTGGAACGATTAGTAGGAGAGATTTTTGAGGCGATGCCCGAGGGTCTTGGCTGCACACATTTGGTCGAACATCGGATCAGACCAAAACCAAATGTGGAGCCCATCAAGCAGAGATACTACCCAGTGTCTCCAGCCATCCAGAAGCACATAGACAAGGAAATCGAGGAGATGTTGGAGAAGGACGTGATCGAGGTCTCTCACAGTCCGTGGGCCTCACCGGTGGTCATGATAAAGAAGAAGGACGGCTCTTATCGATTTTGTGTCGACTATAGAGCACTCAACAAGAACACCGAGCGTGATAGTTACCCGTTGCCGTATATCTCCGCAACGTTGGATAAGCTGAAAGACGCCAAGTATCTTTCAAGCTTGGATATAAAATCAGCGTATTGGCAGATTCCAGTCGCGGAAAAGTCAAGGGCTTTTACTGCTTTTACGGTCCCAGGTCGGGGACTTTACCAGTTTAAGCGAATGCCCTATGGCCTGCATAATGCGCCTGCCACGTGGCAGAGATTTATCGATACGGTGATCGGAGCTGATTTGGAGCCGCACGTATTCGTCTACCTGGATGACATCATCATCCTGGCGAATACGTTCGAAAAGCACGTAGAGGTTTTGAGGGAAGTCCTTCGTAGAATTGGCGACGCCGGGTTACGGCTGAATAGGGAAAAATGTAATTTTTGTTTGTCTTCACTTCGGTATTTAGGTTATGTTGTTGATAGGCAAGGTCTACACGTAGACCCAGAAAAGGTGGAGGCGATGTTGAAGATACCCGCCCCCAGGAATGTTAAAGAAGTTCGTTCTTTTGTAGGTACTATCTCTTGGTACAGGCGTTTTGTACCAAACTTCGCTGATCTAGTGAAACCACTTACGGATCTTCTAAAGAAAAACAAGAGATTTCACTGGTCGGCTGAGTGCGAAGATAGTTTTCTGAAGGCCAAAGAGCGCCTTGTCACTGCCCCTGTTTTGAGTTGCCCAGATTTTGATAGGCCCTTTTCTGTACAAACTGACGCCTCTGATTTTGGCATAGGCGCAGTCCTGACCCAGCAGTTTGATGAGGGCGAAAAGGTAATTTCTTACTTGAGTAGGTCGCTTAGTAAGTGTGAAAAAAATTATTCCACAACGGAGAAGGAGTGTCTGGCAGTCTTGTGGGCAGTGGAGAAGCTGCGTCCATACATCGAGGGAGTTCATTTTACGGTGGTAACTGATCACTACTCGCTCGTGTGGCTGAACAACTTGAAAGACCCCTGCGGAAGACTGGCCAGGTGGGCCCTTAAACTACAGCAGTACGATTTTGAAATCGTACATCGCAAGGGCAAGGACCATGTTGTCCCGGATATGCTGTCACGGAGTGTTCCAGTACTCAGTGAAATCACCGAGGGACCAACGGACCCTTGGGTACTGGAGATGTGTAAAAAGGTGGCACAGACGCCCATTGATTTTTCCGCGTGGCGTTTCGAAAACGGTGTTTTATACAAACACGTTAAGGCAGGGCTTAGCAACGTTTACGATAGGGCTTATGAGTGGAAGCGAGTGTTAGGAAAAGGTGAGAGAAAGGAGGCTTTGCGCGAGTGCCATGATGATCCGTTAGCAGGACACATGGGCGTACGGAAGACGTTAGCTAGGGTGGCCGACAAATATTATTGGCCAAAGATGAAGGCAGATATAGCTAGGTATATTAAAGGATGTCAGGTTTGCCAAAAGGTGAAACCAGACAATAGGAAGCCAGCTGGTGGAATGGTAGGTAGGATCAAGGATTTGGAGCCATGGGAGATGATCTCCGTGGATCTGGTAGGGCCCCTTGTGAAGTCTAGTCAAGGTTACAGTTATATTTTAACTGTGGTTGACTACTTCACCAAATTCCCGCTTTTGTTTCCGTTACGTTCAGCAACGGCAAAAAGCATCTGCAAAGAGCTGGAGAACAACGTGTTCTTACTCTTTGGCGTCCCTAGGTCAATAGTGTGCGACAATGGCCCTCAATTTAAGAGCAGAGAACTGCAGTCTTTGTGTGACTCCTTTGGAGTCCGGCTCCGGTTCACTGCCAATTATCATCCGCAGGCGAACCCGGCCGAGCGGATTAATCAGATCATTAAGACAACCCTTAGGGCTTATATTTCTGAAAATCACCGAACGTGGGATACTCACCTGGCTAAAGTAGCCTGCTGCATTCGCACGTCGCAGCACGAGGTGATAGGGCAATCTCCCTATTTTGTAAATTTTGGCAGAAACATCCGGGGAGATAGGGACTATCGACGAAAGGATGACTTAGACGAACCGACTTGTAATAATAGTGAGGAACGAGCGGAACTTATGGCCAAGTTGAGGCAAGAAATACGGACGAAAATGGAAATAGCGAGCGCCAAGATGGCAAAGACCTATAATCTGAGACGTAGGGATGTACAATACTTACCGAACGAATTAGTCTGGAGACGGAATTTTGTGCTGTCCGATGCAGCCAATTACTTTGCAGCAAAATTAGCACCCAAGTTTATAGGACCATATAGGGTTAAAAAGAGGGTATCTCCCTGGACTTATGTCCTCGAAGATGAGGATGGGCGTGAGAAAGGGACGTGGCACGTACAGGATCTACGGCCACATGTAGGAGAAACTTAGTATCCCTTAGGTTAGTTTTCTGTAACGAAAGTTTCTCGGTTATCAGATACCGAGCAACTTTCGTGGAGGTGGGGGTGGGGTTGTCGCGGTCTAAAATTTTAGTTGCGCCAAAGTGACGTACGGACAAAACTACACGGCGACCATTTTATGTGTAGTCATAAAATGACGATTTTGTTTTGTCCGGACGTAATCACTGTGCGTTTGGAGTGGCGCCCAACACACACATGCACTCCAGTGGTCTTTAAACCACTTTGTTTATTTATTACTTTCATAAAACTCGGGTTGGCTAAAGTTTCTCCTTGTGCTCCATGCTCGACGAAACTGAAATCCCACGAGTGACTGAACGCACGGAATTGCGCGACAAATAAACGAACAGGACTAGGACTGTTATTGTGAAAAAAAGTAAAAATCACTTGGCCAAGTCACAATGAGGGTAGCCATTGTGGGCTGTGGAAGGTGTGGAGTGTTGCCACACCAATACTAGCATAGATACCGCCAAGATGTAGAAAAACACTTGGTGGGTAGAAGGTTTTATTTAAATTTGCTCAAGATGCACCTCAAAAAATCCGTAAAACGATTTTGAAAATAGGTGTAAGCAAAGCCTTCAGGTGTGAATACCGGTTTCTGCGAAAACCGCATCTATGCTAGAAAAAAGATGGCTGTGTTTAGGTTCCCATCTTGTGGAACCTAAGCATCGTCAGTCTGCACCGCTGGTTGGCAGTTCAGTTCGTTCTGAACATTGAAGATTGGTGGAAGTGTGCCAAGGTGAAGTGTGAGAAAAAAAAAGTAACAAAAAAATTTGTGCCAAGTGGTTTTTTTTTTGGACCAACGGTCGAGATATTGACTGAAAAAAAAAAGAAGAAAAAAAAACAAAATATATATATATATATATTTATATAGATATATATATATCTAGCTAAAGTAGAGTGTGTGGTCCAGAGTAGCTGTCGAACCCACCAGGACAGACGGAGTCCGTGGGATCCTAGTATCTGGAGACGCTGGAGCAAGGAGAACGGGAGCCGAGGAACAGGACCCTAGTTGAGCAGGGAGTACTTTTGTTGTATTTATTTGCGTATTTGTTAGTGTGTGTTGGTGCGCTCGCCACGCTCCGCGATTATTGAACTGTCCGGTTTTCATTCTACTCGGTGTATTTCCGTATTTGGCGTACTTTTCTTGTCGCGCGTAGTTTTGTTCCGCGGTATTTTGGCGCGTTTTCTTGTTTTAGGCCCCTCGCACTCGAGCCTCGTTCCATCCGGAACAGGTGAAATAAATTGATTCCACCGGTGGAATCGTGTGAGGGTTCAAGTGGTCCCCTTGAACCCGCAATTAGAGTGCGACCCAAAAATTTGGGTTATTTTTTTTGTGGTATACTTTTTCTTTTAATCGAAAATACGTAAAAATCGCGATACTTTAATAATAAGAATAACATATTTTTTTTATCGTATTTTATTTTCGTTTGGTCCCACGGTGCATAAATTTGATAAGACTGATTAAAAAGTCTTATCAAACGCACCTGCATTATTGTCTTCGGTTTTTTTTTCATCGTGATATAAACACCCACACCCGTCTCCGCTGAACAGGTGGCAACTCTCATCGTCGGCACTATTGTGCACTTAGAGTCCACAAAGAAACCGAACAGCTGTTCGCGTATAATTTGCTTGTAGTTAATTCGCGATCGTGCCGGTAGTTTTTTTGAATAAATTTATAAATAACTAAGTGCGCGATTATAATACGTTTTATAATTAAGAAAAAAGTGCGAACAAAAGTGCCGCGATAAAGGTTCAGAACATCTGATACCACTGCTATCAAAACAATTCAGCTGCAGCTTATCCTATGGCCATATACCTGGAGCATGAAGAAAAGTGATAGTAAAATACCTTCCTAAGGCTGGCAAAGGCTCAGAGAGTAATCCAAAATCTTTCAGACCCATCAGCCTTATGTCCTTCATACTGAAAAGCATGGAGAAAATAATCGACAAATACATCAGGGAGAATGCCTTGTCAATATATCCCCTAAGTAAGGCACAATATCAAACGGGTAAATCAACAGAGTCAGCACTTAATGACCTTATAACCACAATTGAAATATCTATCGACTGCAAGGAAATATGTATTGTCGCTTTCCTTGACGTCGAAGAAGCTTTCAATAATACGTTATACGCTCCACAGAAGGGCACTCAATAACCTTAACATGCCAACAATCATAGGCAGGTGGATTATGACGACACTTAATAGTAGAGTTATCCAGACCTGCCTGGATAACACTTCCCTCAAAGCAACTACAACCAGGGTCCACCACCTCTGCTTTGGTCACTAGTTGTAGATAGCCTCCTAGTTGAACTCAAAGAAACTGGGATAGAGGCGGTTGGGTATGCTGATGACGTAGCAGTCATCATACGAGGGAGCTTTGAAAATACAGTGTCTGATGTTCTACAAACAGCACTGAACACAGTACAGAGAACCCAAAAAAGACAGTTATTGTTCCTTTTACAAAACAACGCAAGCTCAATCTTACTTGCCCGGTACTTTTTGGGGAAAAAGTAGATTTTTCCAACTCAGCAAAGTACCTGGGAGTGATCCTGGACAGAAAACTGTCCTGGAACCTCCACATAGACCGCATCATCAGCAGATCAACAGCCTCATTGTGTACCTGCAGAACAATTTGCGGCAAAAACTGGGGGTTAAGCCCTAAGACGATGTACAATCTCTACACTTTGATCGTCAGACCCACACTTACATACGCGTCGGTAGTGTGGTGGTCGAAAACCCCAGAAGGATCAACCATCAAGCAGTTAGGACGAGTTTAAAGATGTGCAGGGATATGTATGACAGGCTGCATAAGATCTACGCCAACAGCAGCCCTCAATGTCATCTTAGGGCTCACCCCAATCCACATATACATCCAGATGGAGGCGAAGCTCAGCCTTCACAGACTTTTCCATCTGAGTTATACTGTCCCAAACCATCCCTTAAAGGGACACCTAACCTTAATCACAACCCTAAAGCGAGAAAAGGAATTCTGCAGGCCATTCGATGATATGCTTCCCAAAAGCCGCTTTAACAAAAACTTCATCGTAGTTATCCCCCCCCCAGATCCAATTGGGAACACGAGAAACTAAGCCCGTCCGAAAACGACCTTGTGTGGTACACAGATGGCTCCAAAATGGAGAAAGGCACGGGAGCAGGGGTCTTTGGAGAACACTCCAATGAGAGCCACTTCTTCAGTGCAGGTCTATTTACCACAATTTTTCAAGCGGAAATCCTTGCCATTAACAGATGTGTCAGACTGAACTGTCTGAACAATGTTAGGGGCAAATCAATGTTCGTCTTCTCTGATAGTCAAGCTGCCCTTAAAGCTCTGACATCACCCATTATAAAATCCAAGCTAGTGCTGGACTCTGTCGACGTCCTCAACGACCTGGCTGCGCAAAACAACAAAGTTACGCTACAGTGGATTCCTGCCCACTGTGGTTTTGACGGGAATGAAAGAGCAGACTAACTAGCCAAACAGGGATCAGCATCACCACTCATAGGACCGGAACCATTCTGTGGGGTTGGTAAGAATCTGTTCAAGCAACACGTCAAAAAAACCTCATTCCGCGAATCTCAAGACATCTGGAAGAACTGCTTAGGACAGATGTGCACTAAGCAAATATTTCCAGAACTTTCTCCCAAGAAATCGAAATTTCTTATCAACTTAGGGAAGAAAGACTTAAAGATGATGACCGGAGATATAACTGGACACTGCAAACTAAAGAAACACCTACAAAAAATGAATCTCGCTACTGATTTATTATGTAGATTATGCCTTTAGAATGAAGAAACCTCCAGACATATTCTCACTGAATGTCCAGCTCTTCTTCATATAAGAAAGAGAATCCTAAACAGCGAAATAGTCTCTCAAGGACACCTTGCGATCCTCAACCTCGAAAATATATTATGAAAAAAACTAAAGCAAACGAACTGATTTAAGCAAAGAAAAGGTATGGCACAATAGGCATCACAAGATGCCGCAGTGCCAGAGCTGAATTAGCTCGCCCTAAACATATCTATCTATCTATCTACCCTAACTTTAAATATGAATTTTAAAAATAATTTTTTATAATTTTAATTAAGCTTAAAGAAGAACTAACTTAACATTATGTTAAATGAGCCTTAAAATCATTGAAATAAATGTAAACGAATTTAATTTAACATAAACAAAAACTAATTTTAAAGACTATTTCAACAAACAGATTAAACCTAAATTAGCACCAACATAAATGCGGATTAAAATTATTGAAATAATCTTAAATAAAATTAAATTTAAATAACGTAAAAACTTAATATCAGACCACTTAAATAAATTCAACGGAAGCCAACGTAATTGAAACAAATAAGACAAAAGAAAAACAAAATAAAATTTTAAGATCAAGAAAATGAATTTAAATTAACTTAATTTAAAAATCAAAATTAAATTTTCAGATTTTTTATCTTTGAACAAAACTTAAACGATTTTAAGGAGATAATACTAATTCTAAGATTATTTACTTATACATTAGATTAAGTTACAATAATATAAATAATGGAAGAATAATTTGTGAACTAAACTAATAAAATTATTATAACATGTCTAGGTAAACAATCCCTTTTCATGTCTTCATATCAAAGGTAATGCGGCGGGGCAAATAAGTTAGGCATTGGTCTTGACGAGGGCTCCGATAAATATCTAAATTGGAGAAGGTTGGGTGGGTGAAGACCGGGTGGGGAAAATAACACCTCATCCCCTCCCACAATTCGAATCACCATCACCAGTCCGTG
The DNA here is from genome assembly GCA_943735915.1 of Pherbina coryleti. Lineage (NCBI taxonomy): Eukaryota > Metazoa > Arthropoda > Insecta > Diptera > Sciomyzidae > Pherbina > Pherbina coryleti. Next base: position 130,300,861 of record OX030948.1, on the reverse strand, counting down.
TCACAACGAGCTCCTTTTTGTTTATTTGTGTTTGTTTGGGTAGAATAGACCCTTAACCCTCTGCACCTGATTTTTTTTATTATCTGTAACACCCACACCATCCCACTGTCCAACGCAACCCCACACCCATTTTCCCTGAGCTACGACCGAAGCATAGCTAGGTGTGCAGAAATCGCGTCGAGACCGTGGGACTTGGCTCATTTCCATCGTACCCAAGTAAGTGGGCAATTCTGTTTGTTACAAGTTCGGGAACGTAAAGGAAAAGTACGAAGTGCGGGAAAGGCCGTCACTTCGAAATAAAACATATTTCAATAAGATGCCTATATTTGGACCACCTTTAATAAACTGCTATATTGCGAGGGATTATATAGCAGATTACATATTGTGATTTCTTTTTAAATCATATGTTATTTTGACACTGACAGCTGTATCCTGCTCGACACCTTGACATAAATTCAGTATCATTCCTCCGCGAAAAGAAATAAGTCGCTTTACGCATGAACCATGGTAAAATAATACAAGGTAGCATTGACAACTGTTTATTTTTTCTTTTACAAGAAAACATCTCCTGTCAAAAACAGCTGTTTGTGACAATACATCTGCAGTTACTGAGGTTGTTGTTTTTTTCACTTCAACGCTTTCAACAGTGTTTGTGTTTTCAATTGCTGATTGTGAGCGCTCTCTTTTTGGGCATATTTTTTTATAGGAGATGGTTTTCCAAGCAACTATCAATGCTACCTTGTATTATTATACCATGCGTTTGAACAACGTTGGAAAATATTGGAAACATTTCCAAAGTGTGTGCTGTGTAGCCCAAACAGTTCGTTAATTAAAAAGAAGATGTTTTGAGTAAAAAAACACCTTTTCTGACAAGGCGCATTTTCATCCCGATGGCTACGTTTACAAACAATATTGCCGCATCTAGGGCTCGGAAAACCCGCACGTTATTTTCGAGAAGCCGATGCATCCACGGACAGTTTGGTGCAGATTGTGGAGTCGTGGCATCATTGATTCATTTTTCATCGAAAATAAGGCTGGGAACAACGTTTCGGTCAACGGTGGGCATTAAAGAGCCATGTTAATCGACTTTTTTTTACTGAAATTGGAGACACGAATTTGGACGACCTTTGGTGCAAGCAAAATGGTGCGCCATGCCACACAGCCCATGCCACAATCGATCCTTTGCGCACCAAATTCCCAAATCGTGTTATCAGTCGTCTTGGTGATGTCAATTGGTTGCATCGGAACTGCAATTTGACGCATATGGACTTTTTTTGTGGGGAACCGTGAAGGACCGATGTTATGCCAACAATCCGGAAACGATTCAAGCACTTAAGGCCAATATTATCCACGCAATCCATGAGCTACAGCTCGAAACCATCAACAAGGTCTTGGAAAATTAAAGTGATAGCATGCCAGCCAAAGCAGCCACTTGAACGACGTTGTGTTCCATAATTAATGGGAATGTTTGCTCTTACTAATAAAGCCATAATACATGGAAAAAATTTAATTTTTTTCATATAATTTAAAAATAAAATTTAACACTCTTAAATTTTGATGTTATGTTAAACAAGGAAAGTTGTTTTTTTTTTTTTTTAATTCATTTATTTGTCCCCAATTTAACAATAGTACATACATATTTAATGATAGCCCAATGAATACTATACGCTAGAATTAGTAGTACTGAAGTAAATGACCTTTCCTTTCTCGAGTAAAAAATAACAGCGTTGTTTTTTGTTTTGTTTTTTTATTTTCTTTTAATGTTTTGCTTAATTTTTCTTTTGCAAATGCTACCATTAATAATAATAGAAAAAAAAAACATTTCTAAACAAAATTATAAGAAAAAAAAACATTGGCAGTCATAAGGACTGCCACCAGAAGTGAAAACTTGAATCTTGAAATGAATTTTAGTTATTAAAATTATAATTTCATGATTTCTGTGCTTATGTTTAATAATGAATAAATTAACGATTAGGATTAAGCATAAATTTATATCTTAAGTTTGTGAACTCTACGAGTGTAAACCAGTTGGTGAAATAAATAAATAAATAAATTTAAAATTTTTAAAACCGTGACAAGAACATAATCAATCAACTTTTAATGTTTTTATCATGCTAATAAGATAACACTTACGCTATTTTAAAATAATCATTTCCTTATGTGCACCTTATTATGTTAAAAAATAAAACGTAAATAATATCAAATTATTACACGAAAGTATTGAAATAAATATTGCAAATATTTCTAATAAATGCTTGAATTTTGTAATAAATTTTTAATATATATATAACTTATAAAATAGTTTTTAAATTTAAAACTTACTGTTGTATTTTAAAGTTGTCTTTAAAGAAGACAAACGCCTAAAGAAGTTTTTACTTCAAAAATTAAAGAGAATATTTGATTTGATTACATGAGCATTGTATTTTTGTATTTTCCAACAAATTGTTAGAAAAGTTACAGAACACATAAAAGCAAGAACATCTGTCCGCAATGGCGCAGAAGTTCTAATATGTATAAATGTATAAATCACACACAAAAAAGCACAAACACTCATGTTAGCACCAGCGTGTTCTCTCAAATTGATGTCCGCGTCTCTCATCAATGTGGCGGCAAGATCAAAGGGAAAAATCAAATGCATACTCGCAGGATTATTTTTGTTTTCATTGCTTAATAGTCACCCTTTGCTGTTAAAACAACAATTTTTTATAAGTTTGGATCCAAACCGGCCAGATTGTACATGATCCAACTGCTAAAATCTCCGATTTTTCAGTGAACCCAAGCGGTTTTTATATGTTCGGACCCAAACCTACCACCTTATGCCCGCGTTAGCAACAGCGTGCTCTCTCAGGTTTATGACCGCGTCTCTCAACAATGTGGCGGCAAGTTCAAAGGGAAAAGCAAAGGCATGCTCTCAGGATTTTTTTTTGTTTTAATCGTTAATTGATTTATAGTCACCCTTTGATATGTTAGCAACAGCGTGACGCTGTTAACGAATTAATTCCTTTACCCTCTACCAAAATGTGCTCAACGCGCCTAAAGAAGTTTTCACCTCAAAAATTTGGTTTTATTTGGGAAGGGTTTGAACCCGCGCATGTTTACGTTAAAGGCCTGAGCTCTAACCACTACACTATGGTGGAAAGGTTTCCCGGGACGCTAACTGCGTACTTAAGTAAACAGCTGAGTTTGTTATTAAATTCTTTACGGAATTTGTTGTTAGTGTGAGCAGAGCAGCTGTAGCTTTTTGCAATGGTTAAAACATATGTGGCAGACAGAGATGCCAGATCACATGGCTAGACAAAAAGGCGTAAGGTTTTTCCCAACGCTAGAACAAACCTAACGTAATTTGTATGGAGAGTTTTATATGAACCTAACGCCTTTGGGATGTGCCCAGAATGACACCTAACTGATATATATGCCATATATATGGCATATACCTAACGCCAAAGACGTTATAAGTTCATATAAAACTCTCCATACAAATTACGTTAAGTAAGCAAAAAATTTAAAAAAAAAAAAACCAAAAAACAACGCTGTCATTTTTTACTCTAGAAAGGAAATGTTGTTTTTCTTTGGAAAGAGGTTATTGTTAATTTGTATATTTTTTAATCACTTAGGAATTTTACTTTATTAGTTAATCTCGATTGAAAAACTTTCTGTGTCAGTCGATATTTGAACCACGGTCCTCTGTCATATAAGTTGCATATTCTACCCAATGCGCCACGGCCAACATTATTTGATTTGGTCATTTTAGGGTATCTATATATTAATAGGCAAACAAAAAGTTTGTGTTCCCTTTTTTTCTGTGCTACCTTCAACATATTCACATAATACTTATATCGATGGATAGGTATTTTCGAGTAGATTTGCACAATATAATTTTTATTCGAATATGTTGTCAATTAGATAAGTAAACCTGAGCAAATGTAAAACGCTTTGTTAACCAATGGGACAATGAGAAACTACATAGCGACAAAGCTCTGTTGAACATCGCTGCTGTAGCTTACAAAAGCAAGTGTAGAATGCGGGAGTTACGCAAACACTTAAAAATAGCCAAGTAGCATTATTGTTGTTGTTGTTGATGTTGTTGTTGTTGTTGTTGTTGTTGTGGTTGTGGTTGTTGCTTTCTCTTAATATCTCTCAACGTTAAAAAACAAAAAAAATGCTGCTTGCTTCTATTATCTTGAGAATTATCACTTATCTTGATTTATTTGTTATACTTTTCTAACGTTTATTTACTTTTACTTTATTTACTTTACTTTAAATTTATTTATTTACTTTAAATGAATATTATGTGTTGAATAAATTTTTGTTATTGATTGATATATGCTTCTTTTTTGTCCTTTACCACAATTTTCCTCATAGCGTCAAGGCAAGTAAGGTATGTGGAAAACAACTTGAGTTTCGTTACCTTACAGAAACAGATGGCCGAATTTCGGCTACAGGCGATACTAGTTATTTTTATTGCATGACTTACACTTGCACCGCTTACAGTTTTTTCTCACACCCTCAGCTTGTTTGCTGCGTAAAGGAGCAAGCTATTTAAACACATACAACTTTCTTTGTTTAACATGACATCAACATTTAAGAGTGTGTTTTTGAAACACCAAATTTTGTTTCATTGTGTTTGTAACTACGTTAGATCTGTCTAGCTGGGCAGGGACTATATATTCTAAAGACATTGCATGAGATTCGCCTCATCAATATTGTGAATTCCGAATGATGTAAAAATGATGTAAACATTAGCCCAGGCGAAAAACATTGGCACGGGCAACATTTTTGATGTCATTTTAAAGGTGGTAAAATTTTCTATAATTTTGTTCTTGGATGCATTTCAATCCAAGCTGAATCAAAAAAGTTACAGCGATTTTTCTATAGCTTCATAGAGATAGACAAAATCGCAAAAATAAAACTTTTCTGGCGATCGCCAAATATTAAGCTAAAATCCTAGCGAAACAAAAACCTACAGAAAAACAAAGAAGGAAGAGCAATAACAAAAATTGTGCAAAAAAAATGTAAACAATCCAACCGTCTGTCCGCATAGAATTCCAATGGAAAAAATAAAATAAACATGGCTTCTCGACAACTTTGTTGATAAGATTTTGACATTTTAGAGTCTATGAACAAATTCTAGCAACAAAGGTCCGCCGCCAGCGCTGCTTTTTCGCTGCCCCTGCCAATTTTTTTCGCCTGGGCTGATGTTTACATCATTCGGTATTCACAATATTGATGAGGCGAATAGAAACGAGTTTGAAATTAACGCGAAATAAAAAAAACAAATTTTTAAACCGTTAATATGTTCTTTATTGTGAATGTATCTTAAGACTAAGGTACAATAATTTCTTAGGTGGTACTTATACTAACGAAAGTGCTGATCTTGCATTTTCCGTCTGTAAGCTTTTTATGTTGGCAATAAACAATTCTTTGGAATTGTTTGTTTATTTTGGGTTTGGGTCAATGTATTTTCGTTTCTATAGAACTTTATCTGTTCGAACGGAAATGTATGTTGATAGGGAAATGAATGCGGATGTCATCAACCTTGATTCTACATTTTTGCTTGATTCAAATCACCACACTGCATTATGCTTAAGTGTAAAATTCTACAAATATTTGAAGCCTGTTTTTGATAATAGCTTAAGTTTTGATTTCACGAAAGGTGATTTTAGTAGTATTTCAAATTTTTGGGCAATATTGATTGGCTGTCAGTTTTTAACAACCATAATCTATAAACAAATTACAATCTTTTCTCAAACAAGCTTAAGGAAGCAATAAATTTATACATCCCTAAAGTTTCATTTAAAGCATCATCAAAACCAATATGGTTCAATAAAGAACTGATTAATATTAATAATAAGAAAAATAAAGCATATAAATTGTATAGAAAATTTGATAATAATATAAACCTTTTAAATAATTATCGGGTTCTTCAGAGAAAATTCGATTATTTGAACAATTTCCTACATAAAAACTATATTTTTCAGATTGAATCTCAACTTAAGACCAATAGTAAAAGCTTTTGGCATTTTATAAACAATAAAAAAAATCTACGGGTATTTCTAATAAAATTCAGTATATGGGTAAAACTACGTCTGATTCCCTTTCGATTTGCAATCTTTTTGCTGAATTTTTTCGATCAGTGTATGTTTCTTCCAATACCATCGCCGATACCTATGTATAATGACTCATCTGCTTATCCACTTGATATAGCTGACCTTGAACTCCGCTCTAATGAAGTTTTGGAACGCTTAAATCAATTGAATCTTGATAAACAGACTGGGAAAGACGGTTTCCCACCGATTCTCTTAAAAAATTGTTCAGAGGCGTAAGTTTTACCCTTGATGATTATCTTCAATCAATGGTGAATTTTTCAATCAATTCAAATTCAATGGTGAATTTTTAACTGATTGGAAAATTACTTTCATCATGCCAATTCACAAATCTGGTTCCAAAAACGAGGTTTCAAACTATCGCCCAATATGCAAAATATCTACCATTCCCAAACTGTTTTGAAAAATTGGTCTACAATAGGTTAAGGGGAGCAACGCAGCCAGAGTCCGAAAAAAAAGGTCATGTTTGTGAATTTTTTTAAAGAAACCTATGGGATATTTTTAAATAAGGGTTTTTATACCTAAAAATATACACATTCAAGAGTATTTTTAATTTTTTTTTTATTAAAAAAAAATTAATATTAAGGTCGATACAGCAGTTTTTGTAGAGCGCTCTGAAAAAAAGGTGAAATGCGGTGACCAAGATTGCTCCTCCTTAATTCATCTGAAACAAAAAAATGAAATATATTATTAAAGTAGATACTTAAAACTCGTACTTGTCATAGCCGTTTTTGGAAATATTGATTTTTCACAAAATGGCGGACTTTCGAACGTAAAAAATCGATTTTTGACCAAAAATTCGTCATAGTTTTGCCTATAAAAAATGAACGAAGCCAAAAAAAATCCTATGACAAGTACGAGATTATTATGTGTACAATAAGCCTGCGAAAAAATCAAAACGATCGGTTCACTGAGCTTCGAGAAATCTTGGTCACCGACTTTGAAAACATGGTTTCGAGAAAAACGCGTTTGAAAATAAGGGCCAACACTGCGCGCTCTAGAAGGCGGTTCACTAACAAGGCTATAACTTTGTTGTTTTTTGAGATATGGACTTGAAATTTTCACCACATATTCTTGAGACTTAAGGCTTTAAGAAAATGCAAAAAATTTTGAAAAAAAAAAATTCTGACTGCGTATCTCCCCTTAATATTCTTGGTGAAGGAACTCATTTCACCGTTTTAACATGGTTTTTTCCAGGAAGGTCAACCACTACGAACTTTGCAATATTTTCTAATTATATTTTAAAATGCTTTGAAAATGGACGTTATAAATGTGATGTTATATTCACCGATTTTTCAAAAGTTTTGACAAAGTTAATCATATCTTGCTTATTAAGAAACTTGAATTAATTGGATTTCACTCCAATTTTCTAAAGTCGTTTGAATCATACCTTATAGGTCGGACACAATTTGTTCGGATAAATAATGTTCTGTCAAATGCTGTAATTGTTTCCTCTGGGGTTCCGCAGGGTAGTCACCTGGGACCTTTACTGTTCCTCTTATTTGTAAACGACATTCCCAAAAAAATATCTTTTTCTCAGTGCTTAATGTATGCTGATGACATAAAGATTTTTTCTGCCATAAAAGACACTCGCGATTGTATAAATATGGAGAGAGATTTGTTACAATTATCTTCTTGGTGCAGCGACAATTTATTACCGCTTAATATATCAAAATGCCAAAGTTTGCCATTATCTCGTATTCCTTCACCTTTCTTTTATGAATATAAGCTCGGAAATATGACGTTATCAAGAATTACCGAGAAGAAAGATCTAGGAGTTATACTTGACAGAAAACTTAGTTTTTCAAGACGCATAGACTACATGGTAGCTAAAGCCAATGGTATGTTAGGATTCATAATCAGGAACTCAAAAGACCTTTTCTGATCCTTTTTCTTTAAAATCTTTATATTTTGCCTTTGTCAGATCTATTTTAGAATATTGCTGCTTAATATGGGACCCTTTTTATACATGTGCTTCAAATAGAATCGAAAGAATTCAGAGACGTTTTACGAGATTTGCAATAAGTCACTTAAGTTGGAATATTGAAATGCCCTCATATAATATGAGAAGGCTTCTTTTTGGCATTCAATCTTTAGAAATTCGTCGAAAATATTTCGCTATCATGTTTGTAAGAGATTTACAGCCCTATTCTGACAGCTTAACTAAGCTCACCACATTAACAAAATAGTTAATATTAACAAATTGTTAAGGTTTCATATTCTGGTGAAAATTTAAAAGCTCTTTTCTTAACTATTTTGTTAATGACAGAAAGTATCTTAACAACGAGTGACATTTCAGTGTTAAGCTAAATAATTGTGTCAAAATAATATTTTTTGCTTGTAAAATTTTTAATTGTGTTAATAATTGTTGTCCACAAGTGGAATTGTGACCATGGAAGAATTTTTACTGCTTTTATACGTTGATGCTGAAGAAGATCAACGACAACAAAAACTTGAAACACGGCGCTATTTAAAACAACTTCGGCATGAAAATGACCCATTTTCCTTAAGCGACAAGCAGTTTGTCAAGGATTTTCGACTAGGGAAGATAGTATGCTGGAATCTCATCCAGGAGCTATCTCAATTTGATACGCAATGTACAAGCCTACCATTATCAGTGAGATTTCTGACTGCACTCTACTTCTTCGCACACGGTTCTTACCAAAAATGTGTTGGAAATCTTTGTGTCCAACCAATGAGCCAGTCTTCAGTTTCAAGAAGCTTATATGAAATTGCAAAATGACTTATTCGAGTAAAAGGGAATGAAGTAAGATTTCCCAGTACTTATGAAGAACAAGCTGCACTCAAAACTGGGTAATTTATATAATGATTTTCTATACATTGGCTTCTATTTATTATTTCTTTCTGATGTAACTTGCAGATTCCACCGAAGCTTTGGAATAAAAAGCACAATTGGTTGCATTGATTGCACTCATGTGGCAATCGTTGCACCATCTGCAAATAATGCTGAAACACCTTTGGCGTTATATATGAACCGAAAAGGATATTATAGTATTAATGTTGAAGCGGTAAGTTACTCACTTTAATCTCAATCAATTTCAGAATGCATTTCATTTATACATGTATATTTCTAACCCAGATTTGCGATCACCGGCTAGTATTTACGTCTGTAAATGCAAAATATCCAGGTTCGTGCCATGATTCGGGTATTTGGGCAACATCATTGGTGAAAACTCATCTCATGAGAAATCACAATTCTCAACGCGACACATGGCTCTTGGGCGATCAAGGCTACCCGCTCGAACCTTGGCTTCTAACACCATTGGCTGAGCCGCATGGAGCTAAAGAGGAGAAGTACAACAAGCTTCATGCAAAGAGCCGCAATACCATCGAAAGGGCGTTTGGTGTACTGAAATCCCGCTTCAGATGCTTGTCCAAACAACGTGTGCTCCATTATTCACACGAAAAGGGCAGCAAACATTGTAAATGCTTGTGTGATTTTGCATAACATAGCAATGAAGGCAGGAGCGCCTGCTGAAATTGATGAAACGGAAACTGTCCAACCGGAGACTTCATTCAGTGGAAGAAACTCTACAAGTGTTACTAACCACTTAAGAGAAGGTGACATCGTTCGTCGTAGATATATTTCTACTCTTTAGAAATATAAAAAAACTGTACGTTGCTTATCAAATTGAGATAGCTCCTGGATGAGATTCCAGCATACTATCTTCCCTAGTCGAAAATCCTTGACAAACTGCTTGTCGCTTAAGGAAAATGGGTCATTTTCATCCCGAAGGCGTTTTAAATTATTAAATAATAGTGATAGCCCCCGGGAGTACTTACCTAAAAATCATGCGTACTTTCCCACCATATGTATTTTAAATTAGAAATAAAACTAATAATTTATTTTACCATAAAATTGTTTTTTAACTTTTCAATTAAAGAATTTCTGCATAAGCGATGTTTAAGCAATAATCACTTATTTTTATTTAAATGTATCAAATATTTATTTTAACTATATTGTTTTATATCAATATATTTTTGAACAACTGTTACCAAAGTAAAATATATATAAAAAAAAAAATTAAAAAAATCGGCCAAGAAATGGCCAAACTATTCACTGTGGAAATCACACTTTTCCATTCACTTTAAAGCAATACCACTTATCAAAAATCGAACAATTTTTGTCTTACCTATATTTGCTGAATAAGGGGACCTTGCAGGAATAAAAAGGTCTTATTTAAAACATTAATGTAAAATATTTTATTTTTCTTTTCAAAAAGTTAATGTAAAACATTATTTCAAAAATATTTTAAATTCAATTGAAAATAAATTTTTTGAGCTCTAGGCCAAGCATGTTGACAACAAGACAACATGAAGAACAAAGAAGGCAACAACTAAGAACAACAACAACGGCTCTGTATAGAGCAAATCACACAGCTTGACTATACAGACTGTTTCTACAGACTATAAAGGTAGTCAAGCTGTGTGATTTGCTCTATACAGAGCCATTGTTGTTGTTGTTAGTTGTTGCCTTCTTTATTCTTCATGTTGTCTTGTTGTCAACATGCTTGGCCTAGATTTCGAAAAGGCCGTATATAAATATTACGATTTTAAATTCAATTTGCGTTTTGGCTATTGCCAATTTTTTCAATGGCAGCGGCAAGCTTTTCAATAGCTTGCAACGTTGCCAGCTGCAGTTGAAGCATACGCTCATCCCTCTGCCCGATGCTGCGCAGGACCACAGCACAAACTTCCTGCTGCGACATAGCCCTTGGTGGGCTATGCCCGAGACTCACGTTTGATGATGAGCTGGCACCGAAGCTCACTGCATTTGGGGAAGGACTTGCGCTATAAGTCGCTGATGAGTCTGCCCGGAGGTTTTCGGCTACTGGCGAACAGGGCCACGAGCTTGGAAGCAGTGGTGAGCTCGACCCCAAACTTGCGGTACCTGGTGAAGCAAGTCCCACGCTTGCAGTCAACGGTGAGCTGGAAACTAAACTTGCGACACCTGGTGAAGCAAGTACCACGCTTTGCGAAGGAAGAGTCACGCTGATGGTTTCCGGCGAACAATCCACAACCATCGGTGTTTGCGAAAATGTCTAAAAATTAAAATTTAAATTTTTTTAACTTCGCTAGCAAATTTATTTATTTTCATTTTACCACTCTATTCCTAATGTGGCGATTCCTGCCACACCATCAACAGCAGCAGCACCGAATGTGCTTAATGCCCGCTCCACAAAATCGGAGAGCATTCGGCTGGTGCATGGGCCACCAGCAGTAAGTTGATGCTTGCTCTTTTTTTTTCGAGCACGAGCACGCAGCTGACTCTTCCAAACGCCTAAATTCTGTAAATTTATAATATTTATTAAAGGCTATATATAAGCATATTCTTTAGTTACCTCTTTCCATTTAGCCGGGGTTCTAGTTGGACCCCTCATTGCGTTCATATTTGCCGCAATTTCTGCCCACAAATCCCTCAACTGCGTCGGTGATCGCGGGTCGGTCTTGCCGACCAAAAGTTGTGGATGCTTTCTGCAAAATTCCACATAGAACAGCAGCTCCCGCGTCGTTCGCTCAAATTTTGGTTGCCTGTTTACAAAATAACAAATGAAATTTTAAATAAATAAGAAATCTATAAATAACCTACTTTTGAAGATTTTCCATTTCGTTGCAAGATGAAATAAATTAATAGAAAACAGCTGTTCTTTGACATTTCGATTTTCACCATGCGTGGTGAACTTTAACAGCTTTTTAGAGCTTTCAAATTGTTAATGATTTGCCAGCATACGAAAATTTACTTTACATAACAAGAACATTAACAAGAGCTTCTTTACTATTCCTTGTTATGTTAACTAGCAGAATAGAGCTGTTAATATGCTTTGATATTAATTGTTCTTTTTTTCTTTTTCAAATACGTTTTCACGTACCTTCAAGTGGCCTTAGGTCTCAAAATATTTTTAATGAGCCTTTTCATAGAGCCAATTACAGTCTGAATGAACCAATCACTCGTTGTTTAAGACTGGCAAACTCAGTAATACCTGCGACACATTGGCATAGGAAACCTTGATTATCTTTTGTAGTTTAAAATATAACCATTGGGGATGACACACTCAATATTTTTGTTTACTAGTTTATAAAAATAACGAGAAATATGAATAAGCGAACAACACTATAATCGTAAATTTCAGAGCGTTTGCTCGAGTGAGAGCGCTATAGTTCTCAACGAAAGTGTAGAAAGAGGAATATCAAAATCAGCTGCTATAACTCGTTTAACTGCGATAAACGAGTTTCGGAAACTGGTTTTGATTAACCGAATTTTAAACATAGTTTAGCAGATATTTGAACGAGAAAAAACACTTGTACGAGTTTAAATGGACCAATGTGTCGCAGGTATAAGCCGAAATATAGACTTTAATCGAGGTTTAAGTAGGAGTGCTTGCAAAAACAATTTGCTCATGTAGTTTAATTACGTATGTTATAACTCTAGTGAATTTGTTGCGTGCGTGCTCACAATACCTTTAAATATAATAAAAAGCTGGTGTCAGTAGTCGGCAACCCTGGATAATATATTTATAAGAACAGTTTGAGAGGCAGGAACTTAAATGTTCATCACTGCATGATCGACTAAACTTTTAAGTTTTTCTTTCTTTAAAAAGGTTTTTGTCCTGGCTAGGATTGACGCATATGTTTATCTTGAAAGTATGTGAACTGGATAACATAAGAACTATGTTTTCTGTGTGCCTGGTATTCAAGCCAAGTCAATGGATTAAAATCGTCCAAGTTAGGGCATTAACATTGGGCAAAACGGAAGTTTGGCCAGTACACCAAAGTAATGCTCCAATTCTCCAGGGTAAGAGAGAGAATAAAGTTAGACAGATCGGAGCCAAGAAAATTGCGTAGGTGGGAGCGACATGCACTGGCTAATGTAGGCAATGACCCTAATATAGATAACATAAGTGTCAATATAGGATACCAAGAAAATGGCGTAGATGGGAGCGACCTGCACTGTCTAATGTAGGCAATGACCCCAATATATATGATCCCAATATACATGTGTATGGGTTGTCATTTTAGGATATAAAAAAGTTAAACAGTTTTTTGACCACACGAAAGCACTGACTGAAACTAGGCTTTCAGTTGTCCAGTCGTGGAAGTTAAGTGCGGTAGGAATATTAATAGTTATAAATTAGAGGCAGTGATTGAAGTTGAGTTAAAATAGAGGCGGCATTCCAGTGTTTATTCTAAGTGTTTTTTTTTTTAAATAACAAAAGGTAAAAAGAATACTATAATTTTTGCAATACAGTGTTTTAAAGCAATCCTTAAACCAGGCAGAATTTTACATCGCGGAGGAAAACCTTGTAAAATAGATTTAAAATCTGAGAGGAAAAAAGTAGGAATACCAAAACATATATTTAAACACTCAAGGGAACATGGTGAGTTGTAATAAACTTTATTTTGAACAAGGCTCATAGGATTTACTTTTATAACAAGAATTAAAAACCAGAAACAAAAAGATACGCGAATCAGAAGCGAGTACAGCAAGTCACTGCTGAAATTGTAGCCGACTGGACAACCTTTCGGAACCGGAAACAGATAAGTTCCATAAAATATAAAGAAAAATTTCATTATAGAGCCATAGAAAATAAGATACATAGGTTAGAAGTACCTAAAAGGCTCAATTAATTATCCTGGAATTCAAGTTTCCTTGCGGTATTAATACTAATAATTTTTTTTTTGTTTATATATTTGTGTAAAAATTACTCCAGAAACAAAAAAAAAGAAAATTAAAGAAAATCCTAAGTGAAACTAAACCTGCAAAGAAAATTAGAAGAAAATTGTGAAAGAAACAAAGTCCTGAAAAGAAAATTAGAAATACAGAAAAACCTGAAAAGAAAATTAGAAATACAGAAAAACCTGAAAAGAGAATAAGAACAAAACCTGGAACGATATAAAAATAAAATAATAAATGAAATTAGAATCTGTAAAAATGAATAAATTGATTTCAGAAGAAAAGAATTATAAATGTAAGAAAATAATTTCATCAGTATTTAAGAGTAGTCTTAAGATAAAAATTTAGGATAAACTTGTTAAACTTGATTCACTATAGGGGCGCGAATAATAAAAGGGTTTTGAAATGGTTTTAGTACGCCCACTTCAGAGAGCTCTCTCGAGTTAGGACCAACTAAAGTTTTAGTTCGTTGCATCAATCTAATTAATTGAAATTGTTCTGTGGTGAAACGGGTTGATAGGCCTTAAAGTTTTGTTATAGTTGAAGCAATTTTACTTAAACTATTTTATTTATTTTTATTGAAGCGCATGAATTACCACAAGCATTTATTATTTATTAGATATAAGAAAATAAGTTTATATCTTAATATTTTTTGAATACGGCCTTTTCATTTTTTATATTGAAAACGAGTTATTGAGCTCTAGGCCAATCATGTTGAGAACAAGACAACATGAAGAACAAAGAAGGCGACAGCCAACAACAACAACAACAACGGCTCTGTATAGAGCCAATCACAACAGCTTTGACTATACAGACTGTTTCATTGGTCGCTACACCAACTCATCAGTAGTCTTTTGTGTGACTTTACACTGTGATCCACTCAAGCTACTTAGGTTCTAGTTATACTGCCAATATGCCGAGAAAGTTACCCGGAATTTTATTTTGGCAGAGAACGCTTGAATTTTTGTAACTGAGTTCTTATCGACATTAGATGCAAGCTGTACCAAGGTTGACCTAAATCGTATCATACTTTTAGGCCTAGCCTTAATTCATGTGCATCTTCGAAACTCGATCACGTGGTTTGCCGCTATCAGAGCATATTGAAGTTGTTGTTATTTTTGCTTTTTAGCTCCTCCCTTTTTCCACACTTCCATTTTTAGGGTTCAGTTAGTTTAACTGATGGTACACCTAACATGGTGTGGAGACCATTTTGTTATGAAAGACTTTGTTGTTTATGTGATTAACACACAACTAATGATTTTCTTAACATTTTACGGGCGTGCTCTCCCAGAAATTTTAAATCTTAATATTTTTTGAATACGGCCTTTTCATTATTTATATTGAAAACGAGTTATTGAGCTCTAGGCCAATCATGTTGAGAACAAGACAACATGAAGAACAAAGAAGGCGACAGCCAACAACAACAACAACAACGGCTCTGTATAGAGCCAATCACAACAGCTTTGACTATACAGACTGTTTCATTGGTCGCTACACCAACTCATCAGTAGTCTTTTGTGTGACTTTACACTGTGATCCACTCAAGCTACTTAGGTTCTAGTTATACTGCCAATATGCCGAGAAAGTTACCCGGAATTTTATTTTGGCAGAGAACGCTTGAATTTTTGTAACTGAGTTCTTATCGACATTAGATGCAAGCTGTACCAAGGTTGACCTAAATCGTATCATACTTTTAGGCCTAGCCTTAATTCATGTGCATCTTCGAAACTCGATCACGTGGTTTGCCGCTATCAGAGCATATTGAAGTTGTTGTTATTTTTGCTTTTTAGCTCCTCCCTTTTTCCACACTTCCATTTTTAGGGTTCAGTTAGTTTAACTGATGGTACACCTAACATGGTGTGGAGACCATTTTGTTATGAAAGACTTTGTTGTTTATGTGATTAACACACAACTAATGATTTTCTTAACATTTTACGGGCGTGCTCTCCCAGAAATTTTAAATCTTAATATTTTTTGAATACGGCCTTTTCATTATTTATATTGAAAACGAGTTATTGAGCTCTAGGCCAATCATGTTGAGAACAAGACAACATGAAGAACAAAGAAGGCGACAGCCAACAACAACAACAACAACGGCTCTGTATAGAGCCAATCACAACAGCTTTGACTATACAGACTGTTTCATTGGTCGCTACACCAACTCATCAGTAGTCTTTTGTGTGACTTTACACTGTGATCCACTCAAGCTACTTAGGTTCTAGTTATACTGCCAATATGCCGAGAAAGTTACCCGGAATTTTATTTTGGCAGAGAACGCTTGAATTTTTGTAACTGAGTTCTTATCGACATTAGATGCAAGCTGTACCAAGGTTGACCTAAATCGTATCATACTTTTAGGCCTAGCCTTAATTCATGTGCATCTTCGAAACTCGATCACGTGGTTTGCCGCTATCAGAGCATATTGAAGTTGTTGTTATTTTTGCTTTTTAGCTCCTCCCTTTTTCCACACTTCCATTTTTAGGGTTCAGTTAGTTTAACTGATGGTACACCTAACATGGTGTGGAGACCATTTTGTTATGAAAGACTTTGTTGTTTATGTGATTAACACACAACTAATGATTTTCTTAACATTTTACGGGCGTGCTCTCCCAGAAATTTTAAATCTTAATATTTTTTGAATACGGCCTTTTCATTATTTATATTGAAAACGAGTTATTGAGCTCTAGGCCAATCATGTTGAGAACAAGACAACATGAAGAACAAAGAAGGCGACAGCCAACAACAACAACAACAACGGCTCTGTATAGAGCCAATCACAACAGCTTTGACTATACAGACTGTTTCATTGGTCGCTACACCAACTCATCAGTAGTCTTTTGTGTGACTTTACACTGTGATCCACTCAAGCTACTTAGGTTCTAGTTATACTGCCAATATGCCGAGAAAGTTACCCGGAATTTTATTTTGGCAGAGAACGCTTGAATTTTTGTAACTGAGTTCTTATCGACATTAGATGCAAGCTGTACCAAGGTTGACCTAAATCGTATCATACTTTTAGGCCTAGCCTTAATTCATGTGCATCTTCGAAACTCGATCACGTGGTTTGCCGCTATCAGAGCATATTGAAGTTGTTGTTATTTCTCAACATGATTGGCCTAGAGCTCAATAACTCGTTTTCAATATAAATAATGAAAAGGCCGTATTCAAAAAATATTAAGATTTAAAATTTCTGGGAGAGCACGCCCGTAAAATGTTAAGAAAATCATTAGTTGTGTGTTAATCACATAAACAACAAAGTCTTTCATAACAAAATGGTCTCCACACCATGTTAGGTGTACCATCAGTTAAACTAACTGAACCCTAAAAATGGAAGTGTGGAAAAAGGGAGGAGCTAAAAAGCAAAAATAACAACAACTTCAATATGCTCTGATAGCGGCAAACCACGTGATCGAGTTTCGAAGATGCACATGAATTAAGGCTAGGCCTAAAAGTATGATACGATTTAGGTCAACCTTGGTACAGCTTGCATCTAATGTCGATAAGAACTCAGTTACAAAAATTCAAGCGTTCTCTGCCAAAATAAAATTCCGGGTAACTTTCTCGGCATATTGGCAGTATAACTAGAACCTAAGTAGCTTGAGTGGATCACAGTGTAAAGTCACACAAAAGACTACTGATGAGTTGGTGTAGCGACCAATGAAACAGTCTGTATAGTCAAAGCTGTTGTGATTGGCTCTATACAGAGCCGTTGTTGTTGTTGTTGTTGGCTGTCGCCTTCTTTGTTCTTCATGTTGTCTTGTTCTCAACATGATTGGCCTAGAGCTCAATAACTCGTTTTCAATATAAATAATGAAAAGGCCGTATTCAAAAAATATTAAGATTTAAAATTTCTGGGAGAGCACGCCCGTAAAATGTTAAGAAAATCATTAGTTGTGTGTTAATCACATAAACAACAAAGTCTTTCATAACAAAATGGTCTCCACACCATGTTAGGTGTACCATCAGTTAAACTAACTGAACCCTAAAAATGGAAGTGTGGAAAAAGGGAGGAGCTAAAAAGCAAAAATAACAACAACTTCAATATGCTCTGATAGCGGCAAACCACGTGATCGAGTTTCGAAGATGCACATGAATTAAGGCTAGGCCTAAAAGTATGATACGATTTAGGTCAACCTTGGTACAGCTTGCATCTAATGTCGATAAGAACTCAGTTACAAAAATTCAAGCGTTCTCTGCCAAAATAAAATTCCGGGTAACTTTCTCGGCATATTGGCAGTATAACTAGAACCTAAGTAGCTTGAGTGGATCACAGTGTAAAGTCACACAAAAGACTACTGATGAGTTGGTGTAGCGACCAATGAAACAGTCTGTATAGTCAAAGCTGTTGTGATTGGCTCTATACAGAGCCGTTGTTGTTGTTGTTGTTGGCTGTCGCCTTCTTTGTTCTTCATGTTGTCTTGTTCTCAACATGATTGGCCTAGAGCTCAATAACTCGTTTTCAATAAAAATAAGTTTATAAAATAATGAAGATATAAAAAAAAATATAATGGCGTGCTAATTAGAAGTTCTGGGGGGTCTCTGAAGGGTTGATATAGGGTAAGTACTTAAAAATGTCGTGAGCGAAGCCATTGTGAAATTTCGTTGGGTGACTGGAAATGGTGGTCGGTCACATGGTAGGGCGGGTGCGCTACAAGACATAACATCCGTATTGTTCTTCATCAATTGTTTTCAATTTTATCTTATTTCGATTTTTCGGTTATTGTGCGCCCTCGACCAGATGTGGTCGAATTTATTACCCTCCCTGACACCAATGAGTTAGTGGAGCTGGGCGCCACATCTGGTACGATACCCAGGGTCATGCAACAAATTATAGTAAATGCTATTTTTCATTTTATTTCATTAACCATTTTTTAAAAAATATTGGATTGGATTATTTTATTAAAAAATAACCATTGGGGATGACACACTCAATATTTTTGTTTACTAGTTTATAAAAATAACGAGATATATGGATAAGCGAACAACACTATAATCGTAAATTTCAGAGCGTTTGCTGGAGTGAGAGCGCTATAGTTCTCAACGAAAGTGTAGAAAGAGGAATGTCGAAATCAGCTGCTATAACTCGTTTAACTGCGATAAACGAGTTTCGGAACCTAGTTTGGACTAAACGAATTGTAAACATAGCTTAGCAGATATTTAAACGAGAAAAAACACTTAATAGAGTTTAAATGGACCAATGTGTCGCAGGTATAAGAACACTGGATTAGTTTAACTTTTTAAGTATTCAGTAAGAGAATTAAACTCTGTTTGATGAATGAATAATAAATAAATAAATAAATAAATAAAAAATTGGTTGCGATGCGTTCATTGAAATTATTTATTAGAAAGTTAATCGTAAACATTTCCTTGGAATTATGCATTTTCGTTTCTATATGAACGGAAATGCAATTTGGTAAGCTTAGGTTTATATATTAATTGGCAAAATTGGTTGTAAACAATTCTTTAGAATTTTAAGTGCGTTTTCGTTTCTACGGAACTTGTCTGTAGGAGCGAAAATACAATTTGGTTAATTTAGATAAGAAAAAAGGTTAAAACCGAGATTTTTATATTATTTTAGTGGGTGTTACTAATGGGTGTTTTTTTTAGGGGTTTGTTTTTCGAATAGAGATAAAACTGGCATTTTGTGGTCAAATCTGGCAACTCTAATGTCATTTATGTTCAGTTTGGTTTGCCATTTCATCATGAACAGGTTGACAAAAGAACAACGCTTGCAAATCGTGCAAATTTATTTCGAAAATAATGGTTCAGTTCGCGAAGTTTACCGCAAGCTCCGCCCATTTTATGGTCGACATAATCGTCCATCAGAGCAATTAATTCGGTTAACCATGGGTCGTTTTCGCACTACGTTTACTCTATGTGATAATACGCATCCGCAGAGACGTCGAACAGTGCGCACCGAAGAAACAATTGCCGTTGTAGAGCAAAATGTTGAAGAGGACCCGAATGAATCGATTCGCCACCGTGCACAGCAATTGGAGCTTTGTCCATCAACTTTATGGAAGAATTTGCGCAAAGATCTTCGCTTACGACCTTACAAGATCCAGCTTGTGCAAGAATTAAAGCCGCGAGACCATGCAATGCGTCGTGATTTTTGTGTATGGGCAGAAAATGAGATTGATCTCGATGCTGATTTTCATCGCAAAATTTTGTTCAGTGATGAGGCTCATTTTTGGTTGAATGGCTACGTCAACAAGCAAAATTGCCGCATTTGGAGTGAAGAGAATCCACATGAGATCCTTGAGACGACATTACATCCACAAAAACTGACTGTTTGGTGTGCTCTATGGGCTGGTGGAGTCATTGGGCCATACTTCTTCCGAAATAATGCTGGAGAGTCAGTTACCGTTAATGGAGACCGGTATAGAGCCATGATAACCGACTATTTTGTTCCCGAATTGGATGGCATGAATGTGGATGAATTGTGGTTCCAACAAGACGGCGCTACATGCCACACAGCGCACGTCACAATCGATTTATTGAAGGAAACATTCGATGAGCGCATAATTTCGCGGAATGGACCTGTCAATTGGCCACCAAGATCGTGTGATTTGACACCATTGAATTATTTTCTTTGGGGATATGTGAAGTCGCTCGTCTACGCCAACAAACCAGAAACGTTAGGGGACTTGGAGGCCAACATTCGTGGCATTATTTCCGACATACGGCCCCATATGCTCGAAAAAGTGGTTGAAAATTGGACCTGTAGAATTGGCTTTATTCGAGTCAGCCACGGCGGCCACATGCCCGAAATCATATTTAAACATTAATGGCATAAAATTATCCTTCCAATAAAGCCAAATTGATGGACATTTAAACGATTTTCTTGTGTTTTATTTCAATTCGAAGTTCTATACCTCTAAAAAAAACACCCTTTATAACTTCGAATCTCATGCAATGTCTATAGAATATATACGGCTTGATTCTTGTTGTCACCTCACATATGTGAGTAGTCTCACACACGTCTCACGTCACTTGAATTGTGGTATTCTAGTTGTCATGTGAAGTGAGCGTGAGGAACATGTGGAAATGAAATCGCAAGTCGTGTTTATTGCGTCGACTTTTTATTTTTTTAGCATCAATATCAATTTTAAAGTAAAAAAAAATAAAAAGCAATTATTTAAGTATTATTTATTAAAATTAACATGAGTTCATTCGAGTTCTGGTTTACGGATACTAATAGTGAAGACAGCAATGATGGTGCGAATTTAAAATTAAAAAGATTAAAGCTAAGGGACGCCTCTAACCCGTTGAAGTTACCGGATGGAGCGTAATTCCACCTCATCATCAACGCCATATGTTGGCGCATCGCACTGCGCGACTTTATGCAAAGACAAAAAATTTTTTAGACTTCTTCTAGGGCGTCCAGGTGAGCCAAACGGAAATGGCCGCCACCGGTAGAGTTTTACTCTTTCTTGTTGTGCCTCAACTTCTTTCTTAGATTGAGCTTGTAGTCATTCCAAACCTAAATCAAATAAAATTGTACAATTAAATCGTCGTCTTCATATGCACGACTGTATTACTTACTTTTTACCATCCTGCATCCTTTCTTATAGTCGGACCCAAGCTATTTATTTTAGTGGCCAATTTTTGCCACTTACCATCGGAAGCCGTTTTGCCGTTTTCTGTATATATAAAGCCTTTATCGATAGATGAATTTTTTGTTATAAAACTCACCATCGCCTCAAATTGCTTTCTTGTGGTTATCTTCACTCTAAACGGAAATAAATCTATGGTATTTCAAGTTAATTTCATAAACAAAACCAAAATTAAACATATTTTATAACAAACCTTTTTGGTTCTCACTTAAAAAATTTACGCGAGTAAAATGTCACTTAAATTCAACGACAAGTGACAACAAGAATACGAATTTTTGTCACAGTGAAACAAGTCACACTCATTTAGGTGAGGTGAGAACAAGAGTACGAATTTAGCGTCACAGTGAGACACGTCACACTCACTTAGGTGAGGTGACAACAAGAATCAAGGCGATAGTCTTTGAGATGGGTGATAAATGCGACTGTTGCAATGGGAACACCCTGCGTAGAGGCAAAATTGGATTATAATTTCTGAGTTACCCTGTTTTAACCAACCAAATGTTTACACAAAAAATTCAAGGCAATATTGTTAATTTCACGATTATAAAATATACTTTAATTTATAAAAATTGTAGAATGTGCTCTATTTTCTTTAAGTGTTAGAGAGTTTATACGGACGGTTAATTGAGTTATCAATTATTAATGAAAGCATAACAGTTCTAAAGATTTTAATAATAAATGCAGATTATCAAAGAGTGAAAAAATAAATTTTACGAGCCTGATTTAAAGATAGATACATGTAATACTACTACAAGTAAATTATATGATTTAGTTATTAAATATAAAAATATATTATGGAATCGATTACACTAAAAATAATTTGTATTATTTTAAGATAAATGATATCATAATTTAATTTCTAACACCCATATTTTTCAAACTTAATATTGGCCCCTACTGTTTTATTATATATTTATTGCAATATATTCAATAAATATGAATAACTTTGACCAGTTTGAAAAGGATGTGTATAATCCATATACTATTAAGTAATATTTAGGTTGAGTGTTACGCAACTATTCATTTATATTGGCTAGGTTATTGAAATAGTGATTGTTTATTCATCAAAACAAGATATGCATTGTCTACGTTCAGCAGGTACAACTGTTGTGGAACTCTTGTGCTCAACATGTTGAGCGGATCAGAAACTGATACTTATGCGTTAAGCGGAACAATTGTACTTTAGGGCCCATGCTCCTTTTTTTTCTGAATGTGTGTTTAGAAATCTAATGCTGCAAGAAAAAAGTTGGTTTCAAATGGCTAAGGAGATAAAAATCATGAATGTTTGAAAAATTCACATATTTTTTTAGAGAAGACTAGGATATATTCTAATAATAGAATAGTATATACCCATTTAAAGGGAAAAATATCGGTTAAATGCAATATTAACTGCAAAATTCCAATCCATACTTAAAAATATTCAAATTGAATCGGTAAAATGTTCCAATGATCATACAAGTGTTCACAAATTAGTACTGTTTGGTTAAAACTTGTGCCAATGTCGAGTTTAGTTTGATTCTTAAATAAAATTAAAGTTTTTTATAATGAAAAAGTTCAAAATGCACCAAGAGCAGAATTTCTAATATTGAGGTGTTTTTGATTCAAAAATAATCGTTAAGAAGCTTACTGAAAAACTCCGAACAAGTGAGGGCAGAGTTATGGAGAGGTTTGGTGAACTATCAGCTGAGTTTTCAAACTTAAGAGAATCCTTACGAAGTGTTGCTGAGCGGGTATCAGCTGTTGAAGTTATGTGCGGTGATATTGCCAACATGAAAAATGAGATAGCTGAACTTAAACAACAAAGTCATCTCTCGCGACGAACATTAACAATGAAATTGCTGTGTTAAAGAAGCAAGTTGATAAGTATGAGAGTGATGCTGTTGCTTCTGTCATATTAATACACGGGATTCCTCTCACAAAAAATGAAAATCTACCTGCTGTTATTGCTAAAATTTGCTCTGCTGTTCAGAGTAATGCTCTGATGCTACGAGATGCTTTTAGGTTAATGGCAAATGATAAAAATAAAAACAAGCCTGTTGTTGTTGTAAAACTGACGTCAGCTTATGATCGAAACCTACTCTTTAAAGCTGTGGCAGCATTTCGTAAAGCTAAAAAGAGGCCACTTATGCTGAGTGATATTGACTGCGGACGGGATGAGCCTTTCTTCATATATGAAAGCCTCTCAAAGCCAAATCGCTTGGTAATGATCTATGCGGAGCAAAAAAAGAGGGAAAACAAGTTGTGTGCTGTCTTCTCTCTTCGAGGGAAGGTCTACGTGAGAGCAGATCGAAATAGTGAGGCGAATTGGATTGATTGCAGAGATAGCGTTGATTGCGTCGCTGGTATGAGAAGCTAGAATGTGTTATTCAAAATATAAAATTTTTCTCTTGAATTTTTTACTTTTTTGCTATAGTTATTGTCAAGCTTATAGCTGTTTAGATTTTATAATTATCTTTATATTTTCATTTAGTTCTAAGTTAATTTTTATTAAAACTTCTGCTTTCTTGCTCAGGCTTTCTGTGGCTGAGAAAAATTGCCTCTTTTTTCATAATGTTTTTCAATATCTTATTTCTTCTATCTAGTCTTTATATCTATCTTTCTTCCAATCCTTTTTTGTTAACATCTTCCTTAAATCTTTGGTTACATCTGGTATATTATTGTGTGATTTCATACGCTGTGGCTTATATACCCTGTCTAGGCATTCGTCTCATCCATAGCTTCTTTTTTTGATGATGATGAATGACAATTTTTCTAATGGCGTTGACGGAAATCATAAAATTTTGGTTAACGTTCTCTGTGCACAGCATTGTGGTCTTAAAGTTCTACACTTCAATGCTAGGAGTTTAAACTGTAATAAGCTGGACTATCTTAAATATGTTGTAGAAAACTCTACCGTGGATGTCATCTGCGTTTCTGAAACTTGGTTCTGTAATATAATATTGATAATTTTGAACTGTTGAGAAATGAAAGAGGTTTAAGGAAGGGTGGCGGTGTTGCTATTTACTGTCGAAGTAATTTAAATGTTAAACTTGTATCTAAATCTAGTTGCAATAGTTTTGTTGAATATCTGAATGTATGTATATTTGATAACCATGTCAAAGTGTTCCTGTCGTGTGTGTATAATCCTAAAAAGTGCAATAGCCTCGATTTATATTTTTCTGAGCTCAATAGTTTTATAGTTGATTTTGACTTCTTTGTTATATGGGTGACTTTAATGCAAACCTATTATGTCGTGATAATACTTCTAAATCATTTTGTGAAAATGTCTCCTCTACTGGATTGTCTTTTGTCAATGAAACAGTCCCAACGCGATTTGCCAGTAATGCTTGCCCCAGTATTTTAGACTACTTTATAGTGTCTGACCTTTCATCTGTTCTGTTATATGATCAACTGTATATTTTGTCTGACCATGATCTTTTATTCTGCTGTCTGAATGTTAATCTGTCTCGAAATTGCTGTTCTGATACTTTCACCCTTCGTGACTTCAAATCTATTAATTTTTGGGCTCTCCATAACCACTTATGTTTAACCTCTTGGAATGATGTATGGTTTCATGAATCTGTGGATGATAAATTGAATGTCTTTACCAATATCGTAAATTGTCTTTTTGAGAAACATGTCCCTTTGCGCACGGTAATGGTAAAAAATACTGCATGCCCATGGTTCACTTCTAATGTACATAAAGCCATTAAAAAGCGTAACAAGCTACACACCCTCTGGAAAAGGTGTCCCTCTGCTTATAACTGGGAAAAATTTAGAATTGCTAGGAATATATCAGTTTGGCTTATAAGGCAATCTAAAGTAAAATTTTGCTCATCGAAATTAAATGCTTCACTTCCCTCAAAGGTGTTGTGGAGGAACTTAAAAGCATTTGGCATTGGTGAGAAACGTTCTGATAAATGTAATGTTGACCCTGATGTTTTAAACAATTTCTTTCTCTTGAACCCTGCGCCTACTCCTAGCAACAATTTTGATATCTCTGATAACGTTGAACACGAAAATTTCCAATGCGTGTAAGCAGCGGGCAAGCAGCGTGCGAAATCAATTGCATGATGAATTTGGGGGTGAATCGGATTGCGGAATGGAAAATCCTCTCTGTAATCCTCTCAAAATATGCAATCACAAGAGCGCACTTGAGATTGCGTTAGTACAGAAAAATATGTATTAATCTCACATGGTACAATTGTACAAGGTAGCATTGACAGTTGATTGGGAAAACATCTCCTGTCAAAAAATATACTCAAAAAGAGAGCAAGAAGTGAAAAAAAGACAAAAACTTCAGCAGCTGCTGATGCATTTGCACAAACTGTTGTTTTTGACAGGAGATGTTTTCTTGTAGAAGAGAAAATAAGCAATTGTCAATGCTACCTTGTATTATTATACCATGTTAATCTCACGTACAGAACGATCAAAGCTTCAGTGTTCAAGCGAACGTCGAGCAGGCAACATCTGCGCTGGCCTGTTCCTTGAATAGATGACGAAAAATTGTACACTGTACAAAATTTCCTGCATGCAAATTTTTTGATGCTTCTGCATCAAACTGTGTAATTTTTTTATTGCAGTAGTTTTTTGTTAAAATTTCAAGATCTATAACAATTTCTTTCCCAACAAACATTGTGGCGAGTGGTGATTCGTTAACGAATCACTTATGAATCGCTGTTTTAATTGTTTTCGAATAGTTTCGTTCCTACTGCATCAGAGATTGGCTTGATGCTTAAAGAAAGCACCGATTGAAATCATGACTTTGTTAAAGTCCATTGAGGACGCTTTTAGCATCGATTTGCTATCGAATCGCCTTTCAACATTTTTGTGGTTCGTTAGCGAATCAAGTCTTTAAATTTTAGCGATTCGTTAGCAAATGGCTTCTCTCATTTTTAGCAATTCATTTACGAATCACTACATTTATTTTTAGCGATTCGTTACCGATTGACTCAAGCTTTATTTTACGATTTGTGAACGAATTCTTATGTCCTCAACTATTTCCGATATTTAATATATCTTTCTTATTTAAAAATTTGTTATATTAATGCGCAAACTTTAAACCGCCTCCCTTTTTACCCCTTTTTTAAACAACACATTCGAATGAAACTTATATCATTTCAAAGCTCTGGTTCATACCAAAATTTTTATTCAAAATATCTGTCATTAAGATAAGATAAGATAAGATTCGTTATCGAATTGCTTTTTTTAGTTTTGGAGACTCGTTAACGAATTGCTTTTTATATTTTTGGGGACTCGTAAACGAATTCCTTTTTCGGATTTGACGATTCGTTAACGAAGGAGGAATTTCTACCGCTCGCGATATTATAAGTGAATCGCTTCTAATAATTGCTAATGAATAAAATGTACGAGAATGCGATTCGTTAGCGATAACATTAGTGAATCATTTTGTTTGTTGGGTTGTTTCAAAAAATCAAATCTAACATTCTATGTATTTTTTGTTATTTTTTTATTTTCATTTATCATTTTTCCATGAACCCATCGCCGTCCCATAATAAAATGTTGTGCACTTTTAGCCGAGATATACAAACCAAAAAATTTAAAATGGATTGTTTTCAGCTTTTTACATGTCCGTTTGCTTATCTTTATTTCACTTTATCCATCTGTCACTGTGTTTAATTTTCATAATCCGTCCACTACACATTTACTTCATTTCGCAGTATAAATAAGAGCAAAGAAAAAATCTCAAATATCTATAAAATTTCCGCAAAAACCACTTTAGCACTACTTTGTTTTCAGTGTGCTTTATAAATAGAAACCGTGAGAGCGAGAGCATGCTGTTGTGAAAAGTAAGTGTTGCATATCTAATATATTAAGAGGATTGCTTATTGGCATATTTATAATTGTTTTCCAAGAGCATGCAACCATTACAATTCTACATCTGCCTCCTAACATATTTTTAACTAATATTTTGTTAGAACTGAATCACATAATAAATTTATACTTTTATTTTGCGCGTAACTACTTAAAAGCAAGTTTAGGACACAAGACGTTATCGAGATATGATTGAATTCAACGTGATTGAATGCAATTAAATTCAATATATTAAATAGTAAAATTATAAAACGCCCTTTTTTTTTTTGTATAAATGGCATGTAACATTGATTATGAACTGCTCTGAGCGCAATGAGCACAATTATCATATCATTATCTATATTACGCTCTTCTTACGCTCTATCTCATTATATTTGTGCATGTCCCTCGTTTCCTTTACCGTCGAATTTATGAAGCAATGCTGTCGCCCGTGAAGCAAGCAGCGGGCAACCCAAATACACTTACGGAGATAAAAACCCCTAGCTTAGGAGATAAAAATCGTGAAAGTTTTAAAATTCAGTGCACATTTTTAAGTGCGTGGAAAATAATTTTACCTTTTACATAATAATTCCTATCTTTAATGCTGTATATTAATCGTGTTAAAATAAGTAATGCAGCATAGTTTCGTTTTATGAAGAAATCATTTATTCTTTAATGAATTTATTTGGAAACAGTGTTTGAATATTGTGTTGCCGATAAAATATTGGCTCTAATCGGATTATAGATATACAGAAAAGATTCGGTGATTCGGACAAAACTTGTACAAAAATCGCCTCGATTTTTAATAAAATTTTTTCGCCTACGGCGCTCATTCCTTATATTATTAAAACTTCATAAAAAATTTTAATAAAAATCGTGCATATAATTTATAATATGATATATATATAAAAAAGGAGCTTATGTTTGTAACTATGCAATAGACTCATAAACTACTGTTATGGATAATTTCCCTATTATATTTTGGCTTTTAAGCGAGCCACGCTGATAACTAAGGCCTCAAGGCCGCTCTGATTATATTCGAAATTAAAAAGACAGCTTTCGCTTAACTCAATAACTTGTCTGCTTTATTTTTCAAATTTGCTTGCTTAAATACTAAATTTACAACATGTTCTTATATCTAAGACACACCCCATTTCCAGTTATTCTTCCAATTATATTTTTGTAACCAATCATAAACAAAGTTAAGACTTGCATTTTCTCAAGTCACATATTAAAAATCACAATGCTTCCTTTTTACTCTGATTGATTCTATATTGGCTTCTCAGAATTAAGAAATTCCAATTTAGAAATTAATCGTTTCATCAGATGCGCTACTTTAACATGTTACTCATGAATATGCATATCGACACATTCCCTCACATGCTGACCATGTGCACACTGCAATATGATCTTGTCTTTTTTATTTCCAACATAAGTGAACGCTCGCGCTAAACCAAATTTGTAATTTATGAATCATTCTTCTTTAATTGTCACTATTTTTGTCGTCGCCAAATTAGATCAGATTACATTCACATGTGCTCAGCATTTCATATTTTGAGACAAGGTGGTCTAAATTTGTTTTATTGTTTTGTTTTATTTGTTTATTTGTTTAATTTGGTTGTGTACACACAACACCCTCACCCTTTAAAAAAAAATGATTTTGTTATTTTTAAATGACAAAATTATTTTATGATAATTGATAATATTAAGATTCTACATATTTCTAGCTTTTATTAAGTTGTTATTATGTACTTCTTTTTCTCTATTATCTATTTTAATAGTACTGTTAGGTCCATTTTGAGATATAATTTCAAAAGGGCCTTTGAAAGGTTTATCTAATTTTTTCTTATTCTCTACTTTTAAATATACATAATCTCCTATTTTAAAATTAGCTTTATTAATATATTTTTGCTTTTTTAACGTATTTTGCTTATTTTCTAATAAATTTTCTTTTGCTTTCATATGTGCATATTTTAATTTAATTTTAAATTCATTAATATAGTTTTCTAAATTATAAAATTTTTCTTCATTGTTTGCAATTTCACATGGTAAGGTACATAATTTTCCATATACTACATAATTCAAATGGTGTGTATTGCGTTATGCTATGCGGAGTTGTATTATATGAATATGTATAATAAGGTAACAATTCATCCCAGTTGTCTTTTCCGTCCATTGTCATTAGAAAATCGTTTAAAACTCTATGGTTTCTTTCTACTGTTCCTAACGTTTCATGATGATATGGTGTTGATGTGGTTTTATCTATGTTCAACATTTTGCATATATTTACTAATAATTCGTTCGTGAATTCAGTACCTTTATCTGTTTTTAATTTTCTAAAACAACCATATTTTAGTATGAATCTTTCTACTATTGTTTTTGCAACACTTACTGCATCTTTTGTAAAAAGTGGAAAAGCTTCTACAAATTTTGTTAGTTCACATTGAATAGTAAGTATGTATCTATATGCATTAGATGGTCTAAGCGGACCTACTGTATCTATTGTGACAACATCGATGTGTTTGGTGTTTCTGTTATAGTTAATCTTTCTTTTGTGTACCTAGTGATTTTTACTTGATTACAAATGTCACATTTGTTAATATATTCCTTAACCATTTTATTCATACCTTTCCAAACGTACTTCTGTTTTAGTTTGGCTATGCTTCTTCTTATACCGCAGTGTCCTGCAGTTTTTGTATCGTGATTATCTCTTATTAATTTCTTCATGTCTTCTATTTTCTCAATTCTTTTCGGTGGAGTATATAATATTATGTCTAGACAATTCTCTTTATTATTTTCTTCTAACTCATTAAATATTTGTTTAAACTTGTGCACAGATATATCTTTAAATATTCTATCATTCTTTGCTAGCGCTAATTTCTTCAGCTTTTCATGTTTTGTATAAGATAACAATTTTTTCAAAATCAATTTTAATTCTGATAATGTCTTATGATTGTATCTAACATGTACTATATTATTGAATTTATATATTTCACAAGTGTGGCCTTTATTAATTTCTTTTGCATGTTCACATTTTAACTTCTGCACTCCTCTGGTGTCAGATATTGATATACACTCCCATATATGAAGATGATCAGTCTTCAATGGTGAAGTGTCCGCGGATATTTCATTTGCTTCCTTACTTGTTTTCTTATTCTTATTATTTTCATTTACTCCATTAATTGCTTTCTTATTCTTCATTGCTCTCGTTAGTGCACTTATATTATTTACCGGTATCATTTCTTTTAATTTTTCAGAATTTAACTCTATTCTAGATAACGCGTCAGCATTTGTATTCATGCTACCTTGTTTAAATATAATATCGAAATCATAATCCATTAAATCTACTCTTATTCTTGTTAATCTTGAAGATGGGTGCTTATGAGTAAATAAACTAACTAGTGGCCTATGGTCTGTATACACTTTAAATCTTCTTCCATACAAATATGGTCTGAAATGATTTATTCCCCAATGTATTGCTAATAATTCTTTTTCTATTACTGCTTTATTTACCTCATGTTTGTTGAGTGATTTACTCGCAAATGCTATTGGTCTATCACTTCCTATTTCTCCCTGAGAAAGAACAGCTCCTAGTGCATAATTTGAAGCATCAGTTGTCAAGATAAAAGGTTTTGAAAAGTCTGGGTAGCTTAATACTGGTGGTGACATCAGTTTTTGTTTTAAATTTTCAAAAGAATTCTGGCAACTCTGTGACCAGCTAAAAATTACATTCTTCTTTAATAATTGATTTAATGGTTTTGCTATATCAGCAAAATTTTTAATAAAACGTCTGTAATAATTACAGAAAGCTACAAATCTACGTACTTCATCCGCGTCTGTTGGTATTGGATAATTTTCTATTACTTTATATTTGCTAGGATCCGTAGTTACACCTTGATCCGTTATGAGGTGTCCAAGATAAACTACTTCTGGTCTTAAGAAATTGCATTTACCTGGATTCAATTTTAAATTATATTTACGTAATCTTTTAAAAACTTCTATCAAATTTTTATTATGTTCTTTTAAACTTGAGCCAAAAACTATTATATCATCAACATATAAAAATGCTGAGGCTTGCAAACCACTTAGTGCGAGTGAAAGCATTCTCTGAAAACTATTCGTTGAAATTTTTAAACCAAAAGGTAAACGTTTGAATTGAAAATGACCTGAATCAGTCGAAAAAGCTGTTAATGGCCTTGATTTTGGGTGTAGCGGAATTTGATGAAATGAACTTGTCATATCTAATGTTGAGAAAAACTTCGCTTTGCCTAACTTGTCAAGAACATCTTCAAGTCTAGTTAATGGGAATTTGTCATCCACAATTTTTTTATTCAAAGATCTGTAGTCAACTACTAGCCTCCATTTCTTCTCTTCACCCGTGCTCTTCTTCGGAACTATTAACAGAGGTGAATTATATGGACTAACGGAAGGTTCAACTATGTCTTCATCTAATAGCTTATCAACTTGTTTTTTTATTTCCTGTAAATTAGAATGTGGTATTCTATAATTTTTAATGTATACCGGTGACTTATCAACTGTTGTAATTTTTTGTTCATAAAAATTATTTTTCGTTAAAATCTCGCCTTCCATATAAAAAATGTTTTGATAATCACTACAAAGTTCTAATATTGATTCTTTTGCTTGCTTATCTAGATTATCTATCTTAATTTCCTTGAGAATTTTTTGAAACCTATACTCATCTGGTAAGCTGTTCTTATAATGAAATATTTCATAATTTTTCATGTTTTCTGTACCCAGCGTCAATTTTGGTACAAAAATCTCATCCGGTGTTGTATTTAGAAATTGTACATGCTTAACTCCTAGTGCTGGAATTATCGTGTTTGCTACAAACACTCCTTTACTAATTTCTTTACCACAAACTATGCTTTCTTCAACTACATCTATATTCACAGCTATTACTGACTCTGCTCTTGGGGGAATTTTTAAGTTTTTAACAGTTATTATTTGCGTGTTCATTGGTATTACAAACTCTTCTTCATCTGCCGCAATTGTTAGTGTATACGTCTCATAATCTATTTTACAATTATTCTTTATAAGAAAATCTCTACCTAAAATCCCATCTGATAACAAGTTTATATTTTCATCTACTATATGAAATTGATGTGCTAAAATCCTATCCTCCCATTTTAATTTAATATTTGAGCTTCCTAATGAATGTGTTGTTTCACTAGTTATTCCATTTATCTTACATATATCATTATCGTTTATATAATCATTTAAAATGTAATTTTTTAATAAGGAGATGTCTGCTCCAGTATCTACTAGTAACGTTACTATATTATTACCTATCTTAACACTAACATAATTTTATATCTCATTTGATCGAGTTACATTTATAATTCTATATTTTTTATTTTCTCTCCGCTTCTTATGTAAGAGTTCCCCAGTCTCCGGATACCGGGGGCTTCTTAGTTTCCCTGGTTGTTGGTCCTATTGTTATTATTATTGTATCTATGCCCATTATTATTATTCGCTCTACTGTTATTACCTCTAAGATTATTGTGCACACCTCTACTATAGCTATTATTTATATTATTGCCGTAACCTCTATTGTTATTATTATTCTTATTTCTGTCTTGAATGAAATTCCGGTTAAAGTTTCCATTACTAAAATTCTTATTATGAAAATGATTCTGCCTGTTTTGATTAAAATGTCCTCGACCTCTTGGAAATCTGTTAAAATGCATTACTCTACTGTTATTTGTCGTATCGACCTCTGTAGCTACCCTGATTGCATCACCTAATGTTGTTGGGCGAGCTGCCAAAACGACTGACTTAAAAGGTTCAACTAACCCATTCTTGAACGTTGTCATTCCTATTTGATCGTTCAGCCTTACTATTAATTCACGGTGCTCTTCACCTTGCTCATTTATCTGCAACTCATTCAATGCTGCTAACAGATTTTCTATCTTAGATGCAAATGCTGTGATTTCCAAATTTCCTTGATACATCTTGGTTAAATCATGATGCAATGTTGAAACTGTCTTTTTCGTTTTGAATGTTTTTTGTAGTATGATTTTTAATGTTTCTAAAGTCTCAGGTTTTGTTTCACTTAGTATTCTGTTTTTTACATTTTCTGATAATTTTGTGGCTAGTATAAACTTAATTAGTGTTTTTTGTTGTGTATCATCTTTTAAAGTACCATGATAAAATTCAATTAACCCTATATAATTGTTTAAATCTCGAAAGTCTCCTTGAAACTCAGGAATCAACTTAGAAGCAGTTACTAAATCAAATGAAGCCATTGTGGTTGTTAAATTTTCCTCTTTTGATTTTAAGAATGATTTTATTTTTTTTGTTATTTGATCAAAATTATGCTTCTCTTGATCCTCAATTATTTGCAGTCTTAAATTTTTTAAGTCAAGTAAAGTCTTTGTTATGAATTCAGTTGTATACGTCCTATTTGGGCTCTTTTTTAACTTCACAAGTATTTGCAAAGCATATTCACTCTCCATTTATATTATTTATGCGCATTTGTTACAAATTATTCTTGATTCTTTTAAATGAAAGCCATTTTTGCCAATTTTCAGTTCGCAAATAGTACATCTGAAGCAATTGAAATGAAAGCTATTTTTCTTGTAAGATAAATATCTTACTTTTCCAATATCAATAATTTTTCGTTTACATTTATAGCAGTGTTCGCTAAAAAGGATTCCAAAACATCCTTGGTAAAAGCATGTTGTAGCAAATTCTGACATTGTTATATCTATAATTACTTTTTTTTTTTTTTTGTCTTTGATTATATATTTTCAATTACTGATAAAAGTATTTTGTTCTTAACATAATTTTTAAAATAAGAATATATTTTATATAATGCAACAGAAATTATTATTATCAAAAGAGCTGTTATGATAATTACTTTAAACATTCTGAATTCTGTTCATCCTTTTCTGAACGTATGCTTTAAAATATTGATTTATTCTATATGCTATGTATATAAATATGCAAATAATGATTATTGTTGATAGAATGGTTAGTGTTGTCTGCTGAATCTCGGTTTTTGTTACAGCTGATCCTAGATTATTTTCAATGTTCTCATTGATTGTAATGGTTTCCTTGCTCTTCTGGTCAAGCATCGTGAGTTGTCTGTAGACTTCTGTAATATTTGGTGTCATGTAGTTCTTCTTTTGCTTTGATCAGTTCAGCTATCAGTTTCTTCTTGTTTTCACCTGACGCCAGATGGATCACGCGGTATAGCTCACCAAGCTTTCTTCTCAAGTTTACTGCTTTGCCTCCTCTCGACTTCTTTCTATGTTTATCCTCTTCTTGCTGTGTCCTTTTGCACTGTCTTTGCTGGTATTGCTCCAGTGTGAGTGGCTTTGGTCCAGCTGTCAATGGTGTCGGAATATATATCTGTGGAACTGTATTGCCTTGCGCTACATGTTCTGGTACATATTCAACTTCTACAAATGTTGCTGGTTGGTTCAACTGCTCGAATAGCTCATCTAACCCTACTCTTGAGTATGACATTAGGCTTTATATTATGTTAGGTTTTATATTTGTCGCAAGAACGGTGTCCGCAGGATCGCCATGTTATAGATAATTTCCCTATTATATTTTGGCTTTTAAGCGAGCCACGCTGATAACTAAGGCCTCAAGGCCGCTCTGATTTTATTCGAAATTAAAAAGACAGCTTTCGCTTAACTCAATAACTTGTCTGCTTTATTTTTCAAATTTGCTTGCTTAAATACTAAATTTACAACATGTTCTTATATCTAAGACACACCCCATTTCCAGTTATTCTTCCAATTATATTTTTGTAACCAATCATAAACAAAGTTAAGACTTGCATTTTCTCAAGTCACATATTAAAAATCACAATGCTTCCTTTTTACTCTGATTGATTCTATATTGGCTTCTCAGAATTAAGAAATTCCAATTTAGAAATTAATCGTTTCATCAGATGCGCTACTTTAACATGTTACTCATGAATATGCATATCGACACATTCCCTCACATGCTGACCATGTGCACACTGCAATATGATCTTGTCTTTTTTATTTCCAACATAAGTGAACGCTCGCGCTAAACCAAATTTGTAATTTATGAATCATTCTTCTTTAATTGTCACTATTTTTGTCGTCGCCAAATTAGATCAGATTACATTCACATGTGCTCAGCATTTCATATTTTGAGACAAGGTGGTCTAAATTTGTTTTATTGTTTTGTTTTATTTGTTTATTTGTTTAATTTGGTTGTGTACACACAACACTACTCATCCGATTAGCATGAAAATTCGTGTATAGAAGTTTTTTGGTACGGTGCGTGTTTGTGGGCTATCAATTTTGATCCATCTTGAACACCAGAGGGCGATGTAGTACAAATTTTTTACAAAACTGCCTAAAACTCACAACCGCTTATGCGATCAGAATGAAAAGTGGTATACAGTGGGTTTCATGTACGTTGAGTGTTCTGCTGCTATCGTTTTTGATCTATCTTGAACACCAGAGGGCGCTATAGTACAAATTTTTTACAAAACCACCTAAAACTCCCAAACCGCTCATGCGATTATAATAAAAATTGGTATATAGCAGTTTTTAGGTACGATGAGTTTTTTGACAGTCAGGGTTGTTGTGAAAACCAATTGTTGTCGGAATCGGTTTTGAAACCGACAAAAATTTCATGTAGGTGTCATGGATTTCGATTTTGTCTATTTCATTTTCGAACATGATTTGTTATTTATTTTGCTTGTCACAGAAACCGATTTATCGGTTTAATTGTCAAAATTAAATCGATCAGATTATTGCTGTCTATTTGTTTGTCATTTTGTGTGCTAACTTCGTTGCCGACGGCTATTTCTTAAAAATGTAAGTAGTAATTTGTTATAAATACAAGATATTTTTGTACAATATTGAATTATGAAATATTTTTTATTCTTAACTAGGGGAAAACATAAAAATGTAACTCAAATTGCAATTTTAATAAATTTTATGGAGCAACACTCCGACATAGCTAAAGGATTTACAAAACGTGACAAGCCTTTAGTGGAATCCTTATGGCAAGAGCTGACAGCGTCTTTAAACGCAGCAGGTCCACCGAGCAAAGACGTAGTAGGTTGGAAAAAGGTTGTTATCTAAAAATGCAGCTCCTCAATTCGTCCCTTTGACTCCATTTTTCATGTTTTTTCTAGGTATGGACGGAGTGGAAAAGCGACGTCAAGAAGAAGTTGGCACACAACAAAGTAGAAGTGCGAGCAACAGGTGGCGGACCTTTTTCGAAACACCATCTAAATAAAACGGAGGAAACTATTGTTCGAGTATGTGGAATTTCACAGGCAGTAGAAGGCATACCCGGGGTATCAATCGGTCTCAACGAGGATGCTCTTGAAGAAACAGACGACGATATGCCCTCGACATCATCAAAGAGGAAAACCGAGACTCCCTACAACACTCCAAAAAGAGCTAAGCAGGAAAATATTGCACAGAGGCTATCAACATTTCTTGATTCAGACAATGACCAAAAAGAGAAGACGAACAAAAAGCTGGAAGAGCTGATCAGCATTGAGAAAGAGAATGCAAGCAGCATGAGGCGAATATATCGCGCAGTTGAAAAAAGTTCGGAAACAATTTCAAAGGCGGTGACAGAGCTGAAGGATGATTTTGAGATTTTCGGTGCGCGCATGCTTACTGCCATGCAAGAAAAAAATCAAATTAAAAGAGAACAGTTAGATCTCGAACTTTTAAAGTTTGAATTTGAAAAACAGAAGCGGAATAATTCTTAATCGTTAGTGCTACCATAAACGAAGTGAAGACACCTTGTCTACTTATTAGTTTTTAAGAAATTTGTGTCCAAAGTCTATTTATTTTACGTCTTAAGTTATGAATTGTTTCCTAAGAAAATGAAGACTCTTTTTTACTTTAAAAGAAATAAAATGTGATAATTTTTGTTTATATTAAAAACTAGCCTTTTCCCGGCGCGCGTTGCTGCACCCTGCAACTATATGGGAACATAATAGGTGTATTCAAAACTTTTCTTAGACTCATAGTTTGACATCACTGTTATTTTCGACTGCCCGTTACAGTTTCCCAGTAGCAGGAGATCACCAAATAGTAACTCCATTTTGAGTTTATATGTACATAACAGTGTCGCCAGATGAAATTACCATCAAAATTCTCTTTTTCTCACGCTTAATTCCCACAAATTACTGCTAAAATACCTGCTAAAATACCTCAAAATACCACAAAATACCTCAAATTACCATAAAATACCACAATACCTCAAATTACCACAAAATCCCTCAAATTTTCTTTTGAGGTATTTTGAGGTATTTTGAGATATTTTGAGGTATTGTGGTATTTTGTGGTAATTTGAGGTATCGTATGGTATTTTGAGGTATTTTGTGGTAATTTGAGGTATTTCTTTTCCCACGCTTGGTAAATATCTCACATGTGGTATTTTTTTTTCCCACGCGAGAGATTTTTACCACAAAATACCATGGGAATTACCACATCCCACAATCGTTGAAAAATACCACAAGTACTATTTATCGTGCTTTTCTGGCAACATAGGTACATAAGTATTGCTACTTTTACTTTCAAAGCTATTCGATAATACAAATTTTAACTGTATGGGCGGAGCCACACCCTATTATATAATGCTCATCCCAGTTTTATAGTAGATGGACATTACCCTGTTTTAGTACACTTGCCGACAGTAAGCATACAGACTAAATAACAAAATGTAGCCCAATCGACGAAAACCGTAGGAAATATAGCATTTTTATTGATTTGTGGGCGGTAAAAGAGGTGTGACAGAAATTTGAGATGGCTTAAATTTCTGAAAAAAATGTACTTGAAAAAAATGTACTGCCAAAATTTCAGCTCTATCGGCTAAGTAATTTTGAAGTTTCCAGCCATCACACAGAGCGTTTTGCTTTTTGTATATATATTTTGGATAAACATTATTGGCTATAACTTTCGATTGGCAAGAGATACTTAGATAATTTTTTCTAATAAATTAATTTTTTAGCTTGTATATTTTTTCAAAAATATAAAAACACAATATTGGAAAAAAAAATTTTGTTCGAAAAATTCAAGGGGTAGGCCTTGTTTTTTGAATCACAGAAATGGTTTTTAATTTTTGTGTAAAATTTAAATATGTTTTGCCTATAAATGTTATAATTTTTGAATAGAGTTGAAAATTTGCGAATTTGAATTTAAATTATTTTTGCAACAAAA
Organism: Pherbina coryleti; assembly: GCA_943735915.1. Taxonomy (NCBI): domain Eukaryota; kingdom Metazoa; phylum Arthropoda; class Insecta; order Diptera; family Sciomyzidae; genus Pherbina; species Pherbina coryleti. The sequence continues at coordinate 130,262,457 of OX030948.1, read as the reverse complement.
ACAAATTTTGAGCCTTTTTGTGAGGAAAACTCCAATATTTCAGACCTTTTTTGAAAAAAATATTCAAAATATATTTACTCAACAAACGGTATTTTTGCAATAAGGTTTTCATAGTACTTTGATGAAGCTTTAAGACAAAAAAAAATTTAACAAAATGAATACAAAAGCAGCGGAGATATTTGACTCGAAAGTCGCAAAATTAAATTTCTGATTGTTTTTTTCTCATTTTTGAGCAACGATGTTGCATTAAATATATCGTTGTAGTAAAATTTTTCATAGTTTTCAAGATAAAATAAAATAAAAAATAAATAACTGGCCATTTCAGCCCTTGAAAGGACTTTGACCTAGCTTCTTATGATCAATTGTGTTGTGCGTGTTATTAAGTTTGTACACAATTGACCGAGAAAAGGACCTACAGGCTTAACGCCGACTCCGAACGGCGATGAACGGAATATGTTCTTATTCTCAAGAAGCTTTACATGGCATTTTTATTACTCTCTGAGGTTTGCCATTGTCTGCAGAGAGGCCGTACAGAAAATTTATTTTAATTCAAATAATCTGTCGCTGCTGGGGTTCGAACCTGGGTCTCCAAAGTTCTTTGACATAGCGGCCACGCACTTTAACCAACTACGCCACGGTCGCCACAAGATATGCCACAAGTTTTCAAGATATGTTCATGTTTTTGATGTGAAAATATCGGAAATTATTTTTATTTTACTAAATTTAAGAAATATTTAATATTTTGTAAATATTTGCACATGTACCCTAAGAAAACAACTAAAAATATGCGATTTTGTAAAAAATTTGTACTACAGCACCATCTGGTGTCCAAGGTGGGTCAAAGAAGATAGTGCTAAAAAACTCATCGTACCTGAAAACTACTATATACCAATTTTTATTCTAATCGCATAAGCAATTTGGGAGTTTTAGGTGGTTTTGTAAAACATTTGTACTATAGCGCCCTCTGGTGTTCAATATAGGTGAAAAACGATAGCAGCAGAACACTCAACGTATATGAAACCCACTGTATACCACTTTTCATTCTAATCGCATTAGCAGTTTAGGAGTTTTAGGCAGTTTTGTAAAAAATTTGTACTACAGCGCCCTCTGGTGTTCAAGGTGGATCAAAATTGATAGCCCACGAACACGCACCGTACCAAAAAACTTCTATACACAAATTTTCATGCTAATCGGATGAGTAGTTAAGGAGTCTATTGCGGCCTTATAGATATACATATATAAGAATAGATAGATAAGCAAGCAGACCGGAAATGATATGGATATAGATTATTGGCTATAACTTTTGATTGGTAAGAGATACTGAGATAATTTTTTTTAATAAATTATTATTTTAGCTTTTAAATTTATTCAAAAATATGAAACCACAATATTGGAAAAAAAAAAATTTCTTCAAAAAAATCAAGGGGTTGGCCTTGTTTTTTGAATCACAAAAATGGTTTTTAATTTTTGCGTAAAATTGAAACAACTTTTACTTACAAATGTTATAACATTTAAATAGAGTGAAAAGTTTGTGAATTTGAGTTTAAATTATTTTTACAACAAAAATAATTTTTCAGTCTGTTTTTGAGGAAAACTCCAATATTTCAGACCTTTTTTGAAAAAAACATTTAAAATATATTTACTCCACTAACGGTATTTTTGCAATAAGGTTTTCATAGTATTTTGATGAAGCTTTAAGACAAAAAAAAATTTAACACAATATATAAAAAAGCAGCGGAGATATTTGAATCGAAAGTCACAAAATTAAATTTCTGATTGTTTTTTTCTCATTTTTGAGCAACGATGTTGCATTAAATATATCGTTGTAGTAAAATTTTTCATAGTTTTCAAGATATGTTCATGTTTTTGGTGTCAAAATAACGGAAATTTTTTTAGTTTTACTAAATTTAAGAAATATTTTATGTTTTGTAAATATTTGCACATGTTACATAAGAAAACAACTAAAAATATGCGATTTTGTAAAAAATTTGTACTACAGCACCATCTGGTGTCCAAGGTGGGTCAAAGAAGATAGTGCTAAAAAACTCATCGTACCTGAAAACTACTATATACCATTTTTTATTCTAATCGCATTAGCGGTTTGGGAGTTTTAGGTGGTTTTGTAAAAAATTTGTACTATAGCGCCCTCTGGTGTTCAAGATAGGTCAAAAATGATAGCAGCAGAACAGTCAACGTACTTAAAACCTACTGTATACCACTTTTCATTCTAATCGCATTAGCAGTTTATGAGTTTTAGGCAGTTTTGTAAAAAATTTGTACTACAGCGCCCTCTGGTGTTCAAGGTGGATCAAAATTGATAGCCCACGAACACGCACCGTACCAAAAAACTTATGTACACAAATTTTCATGCTAATCGGATGAGTAGTTTAGGAGTCTATTGCGGCCTTACAAACATAATTTCCTTTTTTATATATATAGATGTTCCTTATTTTATTTTTATAAATTTACAAGCTGTTTGCTATTTCGTTTCGGATTCTTTGGCCTTCGTTATGAAAGGTCAAGGATGAGGGCGTCACAATTTCATTTTCCAAAGAATTGTCCGATTGAGGAATGTTTTCAACAAATTCTATGTTGTAACTCCTACAAATATTATGTAGAGCACAACATACGTTTATTATTTTTACAACTTTTTCAGGCCTATAGTGTAACGTGCGAATTAAACAACGAAAACGACTTTTTAATACTCCAATGGTTCTTTCCACAATATTTCTCGCCGAAGAGTGTGCTATGTTGTATTTATACTCCCGAGAGTTATAATGTGGGTCTCTGTACGGCGTCAACAGAAACGGTTCAATGCCATAGCCACAGTCTCCGAGCAGCCTATTTGCTCTATCGCCAGCCTCATATTGCCTGATGTAATACTGTCGAGCGCTGCTAATACTCCAGACAAAAGAGTCGTGGCTTGAGCCGGGGTACCGCGCGTCGACTCCTCGAATGATCATGTCGTTGTCACAAATCTGAAATACAAAACTAATAAATGTCTTAATCAATTATACTTAAAATCTTTACTTACAATCATCGCATTTATGCTGAAATAGCCTTTCCGGTTAAAATATAAATGTTCATCAATTTTTGGCTTCACAATCCTTATATGTGTCCCGTCAATGCATCCTGTAATCCCTGGAATGCGGTACTTATTATAAAAATAGTCTCTTGCCCTCTGTTTTTCGGCGTCGTTCATCGTCAGTTTTACACAGCGTCGGCAAATCGATCTATCCAAAGCATTAAGGATTTCTTTTAATGTAATAGAGACAGTTGATCTGGCTAAACAAACGTTTACATCGTTACCAACAGAACGTTGGTAAGAGCCCTCTGCAAAGAACCGCAGTGCGGCTGCAAGTTGCAGCACAGCAGGTATAGATGAACGACCCAATCTATCTTTAATACCATCCAGCACAATTACAAAAGCTTCTTTATTTAGACGATATTGGTCGATAAATCTACAAAAAATGTAGGCATTTATTAAGATATCAATTGAAGCGAGATCAAAAATATATTCCAATTACATAGATTCCGGTAGCTCCAGCGGATTACTCTTGTCTCTTAAAATTTTACGTCGAACTCTTTCGGTAGTTTCCTCCAACGCATCCATTAATAAATAAGCTATAACCGCTGAACTCATCTTTTTTCATTAAAAATTTCACTTGCCGCAAAACACAACTTGAATAAAAAAAAATTTAAACAATTTTGTTGACAGCTGAACTAATCAGCTGATTCGAATATCGGTTTTGCCAATTATCGAAAAATGCAAAATCAAGTCGGTTTCATGACACCATTTAAAACAGATATCGATTTTCAATTCCGACATTTCGCAATTCTGTGTCAGTTTCCATGACACCCCTGAATATCTTCTTTGAACCACCTTGGACACCAGATGGTGCTGTAGAACAAATTTTTTACAAAATTTGTGCAAATATTTACAAAATATAAAATATTTCTTCAATTTAGTAAAATTAAAAAATTTCCATTATTTTGATATTAAAAACATGAACATATCTTGAAAACTATGAAAAATTTTACTACAACGATATATTTAATGCAACATCGTTACACAAAATTACGAAAAAAACAATCAGATATTCAATTTAGTGACTTTCGATTCAAATATCTCCGCTGCTTTTTTATATATTGTGTTAACTTTTTTTTTTTCTTAAAGCTTCATCAAAATACTATAAAAACCTTATTGCAAAAATACCGTTAGTTGAGTATATATATTTTAAATATTTTTTTCAAAAAAGGTCTGAAATTTTGGAGTTTTCCTCACAAAAAGGCTCAAAATTTGTTTTTGTTGTAAAAGTAATTTAAATTCAAATTCGCAAATTTTCAACTCTATTTAAAAGTTATAACATTTATAAGCAAAAGTTATTTCAATTTTACGCAAAAAGTAAAAACCATTTTTGTGATTCAAAAAGCCAGGCCTACCCCTAGATTTTTTCGAACAAAATTTTTTTTTTCCAATATTGTGTTTTTATAATTTTGAAAAAAATAAACAAGCTAAAAAATTAATTTATTAGAAAAAATTATCTAAGCATCTCTTGCTAATCAAAAGTTATAGCCAATAATGTTTATCCAAAATATATATACAAAAAGCAAAACGCTGTCTGTGTGACGGCTGGAAACTTCAAAATTATTTAGCCGATAAAGCTTAAATTTTGGCAATACATTTTTTTCAAGTACGAGATGGCTTAAATATCTGTCACACCCCCTTTTACCGCCCACAAATCAATAAAAATGCTATATTTCCTACGGTTTTCGTCGATTGGGCTACATTTTGGTAATTTAGTCTGTATGCTAACTGTCGGCAACTGTACTAAAACAGGGTAATGTCCATCTACTAGAAAACTGGGATGGGCATTTTATAAGGGGGTGTGGCTCCATCCATACAATTAAAATTTGTATTATCGAAAAGCTTTGAAAGTAAAAGTAGCAGTACTTACATACAAACTCATAACGGAGTTACTATTTGGTGATCTCCTGCTACTGGGAAACTGTAACGGGCAGTGGAAAATGACAGTGGTGTTAAACTATGGGTCTAAGAAAAGTTTCGAATATAATTATTATGTTGCGATATAATTGCTGGGTGCAGCAACGCGCGCCTGGAAAAAGCTAGTATGATATAAATACTCCATTTATATTACTTTTTTATATTACTTTGTTATGTTTCAACTTTGCTATGTTTCAAATTCAATTCAATTTTTTACTTTCAATTCAAATTTTATTTAAATTTTTTAATTTCAATATTATAATTTGTCTTAGTCAAAAATTTGAACTCAATAAAACATGTTTACATGGTGAAAAAATAAAAATTTTATAAAAAAAACTTATAACATAATATTTTATATTAACTGGCGCCCAACATCAAAAAGCCTTTTAAAAAAAAAATAAGTAGCTTCCTAGTAAGCGAAAAAAGAAAAACAAAAAAACCAATAAAAACATACATAATTATATGTTAATTATACATAAAAAAAAAACTAAAACCGATTTACAACTAATCCCGATGGAAACGTAAACTTATTTCCGCAAATCATCCAAGTGGTAGTGCCAGAGGTGGCGCTGCCTTGCTAATTAAAAAAACCATTACATTTGAAGTATTGGAATATGTAGAAACACCTTCTATCCAAGCAGCAATATCTAAAGTAAAGCGCAACAACAATGACGTTACAATATGTGCTATATACTTTCCTCGACGTCACAGTGTTAATTGCAATGATTATGAAAACTTTTTTGATCGTTTGGGGCAAAAATTCATAGTAGGAGGAGATTTTAATGCTAAGCATCCGTGGTGGGGATCAAGGAATGTTAACCCTAAAGGAAGGAAGCTGTACAAATGCTTGTCCAAGAAAGGATACTCGGCGCTGTCTACAGACAAACCAACGTATTGGTCAAGTGATCCTGTAAAATTCCTGACCTACTTGATTTTATTGTTTATTCGGGGATACCAAACAATCACTTAGACATTCAGGATAACTATGATCTTAGCTCGGATCATGCACCGATCATCGTTAGTTATAACACCATACTTGATACTATTCCCAAAAGATACAAGCTGTTAAGTTCCACAACCGATATTAATTCATTTCGCTATTGGTTCGACAAAACTGTTAATTTGAACATCTCCTTAAAAAGTGGTGAAGAAATCGAAAATCTGATTGAAGATTTTACTAGCTTGATCCACGAAGCTGCATATTTATCAACTGCAGCCACGAAATTCCAAACTGGAAATAACGTTGTGTTATCTGCAGAAATCAGAGGACTAATACAACACAAAAGAAGACTTCGAAAAAAGTGGCACATGAGTCGATGTCCAAATGATAAAAGGGCTCTTAATACGACAAGTAAAATTATCAAGCAGCGGTTTGCAGAATTAAAAAATGATTCAATCGGCAATCCAAATTGCTTATGGAGACCAACAAAATATCTAAAACTCCCTACAAAAAGGCTTATTCCCGTCAAAGACTCGTCCGGATCATGGTGTAGAAGTGAGAAAGATATCTCCACTGCATTTGCAAAACATCTAGAACAAACATTCCAGCCCTTCAAATTGAATAATAGCGTTGAGGAAATCGAAGTCAATCATTTCATCGATGCAGCCTGCCAATTGGATTTACCTTTAAAGCATGTAAAACCTTAAAAAGTAAGCACGGAAATCAGTATGCTAGGCAATTTGAAATCGCCTGGTTACGATATGGATGACGCGAAAACTCTGAAGCTGTTGACGAAGAAAAGTATAATCCTTATCACACTAATTTTTAACGCGATGCTGAGGCATTGGACATTTTCCACAACAAAGGAAATGTGCCGAAGTTGTAATGACCCCAAAACCTAAAAAGGCAGAACATGAATTAACATCATATCGGCCTATCAGCTTGCTTATCACATTCTCTAAAGTATTCGAAAAAAAAACTCTTAAGGGGGGAAACGCAGTCAGACCTTTTTCTTAAAGCCTTAAGTCTCAAGAATATGTGGTGAAAATTTCAAGTCGATATCTCAAAAAATAACAAAGTTATAGCCTAGTGAGTGAACCGCCTTCTAGAGCGCGCAGTGCTGGCGCTTTTTTTCAAACGCGTTTTTCACGAAATCATGTTTTCAAAGTCGGTGACCAAGATTTCTCAAAGCTCAATGAACCGATCGTTTTGATTTTTTTGCAGGCTTAGTTTATTCATGATAATCTCGTACTTGTCAAAGGATTTTTTTTTTTAGCTTCGTTCATTTTTTATAGGCAAAACTATGACGAATTTTTGGTCGAAAATCGTTTTTTTACGTTCGAAAGTCCGCCATTTTGTGAAAAATTAATGTTTTTAAAAACGGCTATGACAATTACGAGTTTTAAGTATCTACTTTAATAATATGTTCAATTTTCTTGTTTCAGATGAATTTAGGAGGAGCAATCTTGGTCAACTTTTTTTCAGAGCGCTCTACAAAAACTGCTGTATCGACCTTAATATTAATTTTTTTTAATAAAAAAAAAAACTAAAAATACTCTTGAATGTGCATATTATTATGTATAAAAACCCTCATTTAAAAATATCCCATATGTTTCCTTAAAAAAATTCACAAACATGACCTTTTTTTCGGCCTCTGGCTGCGTTTCCCCCCTTAAGACGATGTCAATTATAATAGAGAACTTGAAGATCGTTCCGGAGCACCAGTTCGGTTTTCGCCAAATGCATGGCACACCGGAGCAATGCCATAGGTGTAAGGGAAGAAAACACTCTGGCAATCCAGAAACAAAAAAAGCGAGTTGGCAACGATAAACAAGAAAAATAAGAAGAACGACGCGGTAGACGAACGAACGAAGTGTGCTTGTTTAAACGCATAGTTGCCAGAAAAGCACGATAAATAGTACTTATGGTATTTTTCAACGATTGTGGGATGTGGTAATTCCCATGGTATTTTGTGTTAAAAAGCTCTCGCGTGGGAAAAAAATACCACATGTGCGATATTTACCACGCGTGGGAAAAAAAATACCTCAAAATTCCACAAAATACCTCAAAATACCTCAAAATACCATAAAATACCTTAAATTACCACAAAATACCACAATACCTCAAAATACGGCAAAAGAAGATAGTAGTAGTAGTATATTTATTTAGCAAAATTAATTTATATTTATTTAGCAAATTTAGCTATTTACAATAGATAAAGTTTTTAATTATTAACAAATTTTTGTTAAGGTCTTAATTAAAAATTTTCCTTTACAAATTTAATTAAATTTCTCTTAAAGCTAATTACATTTGTTTCTGTTTTTAATTCATTTGGTAGGCTATAAAATAAATTGATGCCTTTATAAAATAAACTATTTTGTGCTGCATACGACATTAAATTTGGTCTTCTGAAATCTACATTATTTCTCAGAAAATATGGCTGAACATCAGCTACAAAACAATGTTTATGAGTTTAAATGGCTTGGCGTTATCTGATTTTTAATTTGAAATATAAAACATAGAACATTTCATACAACTCTTTGGTATATAGACATCCACCTCAATGTTTCTAGAAGCGTTCTTATTGGCACATAAATACTACATTTAAGAATAATTCTCATTGCTTTGTTTTGCATTATTTGCATTCTATCGCGATTTTGTTGATTGTTTAGGAAAAGTATAGTTGAGCAATTTTCAAAATATGGTTTTATCATTGTATTGTACATACTTATTGCACCTAGTGTTGATATTTTTTCCCTTAATCTCCTAAAAAAACCTATTTTTTAGCTATTTTTTTGATACAAACATAATTCTCTATCTAAAGTGACATTCCTATTTGATTTGCCGTTGATAACCATCTTGATTGATTCGAATTTTGCGTCTAGGCGGCACATTAACCGTATAGATGCTTTGATCAAGGGTTTGTTTTAGATGGCACTTAAACCACGTAAAACGGGAAGATGAGTTAATGACAAACACTGAAAGTTGATTGAATAACTGGAAGAATTTATTAAAAACTATTTCTTTTATAGTAAAAATAATCTTAAAACAATGCTAAAAGTGAATAATTAACAAATTGTATTTACAATTAAAGTTATATAAAAAGTGTTGACTTAACACATTACAAAATATATAAAAACAATAAAGAAAACCAAATGTGGAAAGTGTTTACTTAACATAATACAAAATAAGCAAAGCAACCAAAGCCAAGAATGTATGAACTAGTTTAATTGACACAAATCGATATGTACTTAAATTATGCAATAATTAATAAGTGTGCCAAAAAATCATCGATTTTAAATAAGAACACTATTAAGCAAGAACAGCAAAATATGCTGTGCTGGCTGCTTTACCCAATAATCGCTGCTCTACTTTGCTGGGTAACAACAAATTGCATTGTCATGTAACAATGCATGTTGTTGTTGATATCGGCGCTATTCTTAACATTCTCCCACGCGTTGAATATCCATTCAACAATTTAAGCTACGTTGATAGAGAAATCAGAGCGAGAAGTAGACCTTGGTAATGGTATTGGTGCAGCTACTGGAGTGGGTGAAGAGTCACGTTTCCTTGTATTGCTCTTCTAGAGATAATAAGCAATGATGACGATGGACAAAAACAATGCTACGTACCCGATCGCTGTGTGATGATAACTCATCCCGTGGATCTTAGATGGCATATCAAGCAATTGATTGGAGAGGGAATGTTGTAAGGCGGTCAAATTACGTATTTGACTGTCGTAATGCCCAGTCTCGACCTTGTGTATGAGCGGTTCAAAACTTTGTAGGTTTGCGAAATCAGTGATATTTCCTAGTCTGGTGTATGATGAATGCAAAATACTGGAAACAGACTGGATTCCTTGAATCGTTAGAGTTTGCTGCTTCAGAATACAATCAGGTTGGAACTTAAGTATTCCTACACCTTCCAATGATAGTTGAAGTACATCATTGCCACAGACTGCACTTATCTTGGTCGGATATCTCAAAGCATATATCCATTGGTTTTCGTGGCTTAATTGAAGCCAGGTTGCATTAGTGGCAAGTGGTTCTAGTACGCAATTGGATTGTGGTTCGTTGTTAAGGAGATAAATTTCGCATGAGCATATGTCAGAACCCTTGTTATATGTAGCCTGGTTATTGTAACATAAGCGAACGCCATCCTTGAGCATTGTACATGAGTTTAATTCGGAACTACTCACAGGAACATATTGATCTCGATCGGAAGATATTGCTATGATTTGAGTGCATGGTTTGATTGTAACCATACTGTTGTTTAATATACTACTTTGATGCAAAATTTAACTAGGATTGCAAGAAGAGTAGCAATGTTTGTGTTTAGTGATGACACCCTTCTTTTTTTAAAAGGTGTTGGACGAGGCTCTTCATCTGAAACGTCTGTGTTGTTGCCTTCTTCGTGTTGATGTGGTGGAGAATTGTCTTCAACTGGAAGTGGTGCCAATCGATGTATCGGCCTCTTCCAAACTCCTTTTGCAGTTTTAACATCAGCTACCCGCACCAGTCCATCATCTCCTTCATACGTTTTTATTATCCGTCCCATTGGCCATTAAAGGGGTGCAACATTTTCTTCTTTTATGATAACGACTGTGCCTTTTTCTACATTCTTTTAGTGTTCCTTCCATCTTAGTCTGCATTGTAATTCACTTAAGTATTCCTGTGACCATCTGCGCCAAAACTCTTGTTTTAAATGTGATACCAACTTCCATCTTGTGAGTAACGATGATTTGAGCGGAACTCCATTAATGTCAACCTGAGCAGTCAGTGGTTCCCCAATCAAAAAATGTCCTGGGGTCAGTGCTGTAAAATCGTTAGGATCGTCAGATATGGGAGTCAAAGGTCGTGAATTTAGTATTGCTTCTATTTCTACTATAACTGTTTCAAGCTCTTCGTAAGTAAGTGATGCAGTTGACACAGTTCTGACTAGCAGGTGCTTGGTGGATTTTACCGCGGCTTCCCATAATCCTCCAAAGTGTGGAGCTCTTGGCGGAATAAAATGGAATTGTATACTTCTGTTTGTGCATTCGTTGATTATTTTTTCTTGTGCTGAAGGTGCATATATTGCTGACGCTAACTCATTCAGTTGATTCTTCGCACCAACAAAATTTGTGGCATTATCACTATATAAATTTTGACAATGTCCCCTTCTGCCAATGGATCTCTTCAGAGCTTCAATAAATGCGTCCGTTTTAAGATCGCTGACAATTTCAAGATGGACAGCCTTGGTAGCGAAACAACAGAAAACTGTAATATATGCCCTCTGAGGTTTCTTTCCCCGTGTTTTAAAATGAATCCATACAGGATCACAATAATCTACTCCTGAATTTATGAACGGTCGAGATGGCATGACTCTTTCTGAAGGCAAATTTCCCATCATTTGCTTTAATAGTCTTGGTTTTGCTTTACTGCATCTGACACAATTATGCACGATTGACCTAGCCATTGTTTTCCCTTTGACAGGCCAAAACCTTTGCTTGATATATGATAGCATCGCCGTTGGTCCACAGTGCATATTCTCTTCGTGGACCTTCTGGATAAGTAATTTTGTTATAGGGTCGTTGTATGGGATATTCATCTGGTGCTTAGCGTTATACGGTAACGAAGAATTTTCCAGACGCCCTCCTACCCGCATTATGGCGTTACTATCTAAGAATGGTGACAGTCTGGAAAGCCGGCTTGTTGGTTTAATTTCCTTGGTTTTATGTAGATCCTTCAATTCTTCTGGAAATTCTGCAGCCTGCATAGTTCTGATGATTATAATGAGCACTTCATCTAATTCTTTTGGTGTAAAGTGCTCAACTTGACATGGTTTGCCTCTTGAACTATTTATAAACCGAAGCACGTACGCCAATATTCTTTGTAGCCGTCTAAACGAATTTCCATGATTAATTGAGTAAATCATCATTTCAACATCTGTTCTAGAAGTTACCAATGACACCGGTAACTTACGTTTTCTTTCAACATTATTACTTATGGCCAACTCTTTTTTGAATGGTTTCGGCCATGCTGACACATCTCCATGTACGAAAAGTGGACCGTAAAACCAAAGATTACATGAGACCAACGCCGTTGGAGATAAACCACGTGAAAGGACATCTGCTGGGTTGTCCTTTGATCGTACATGACGCCATTGTTGAGTCAAAGTTAATTCCTGAATTGTGGCTACTCTGTTGGCTACAAATGTTTGGAATGATGATACTTCAGAATTGATCCATGACAGCACAATTTCTGAATCAGTCCACAAGAAGGCAGGAACGTCCTTTAAATGAAGATAACTTTTTACTCTGGATATTAATTGTGTACCTACAACTGCCGCACATAGTTCTAACCGAGGCAAAGTTTGTTTCTTTAGTGGTGCCACACGAGACTTAGCGCATAGAAGCCTCACAATTATCGTTCCATTATTTAACACGGATCTAATGTATATTGCTGCACCATATGCTCGTTCTAATGCATCTGCAAAGGCGTGAAGCTGCATTGTTTTAGGAACTCACATGTGTCGTGAGAATTTCAAGTTGTTCAGCTCCTTAAGGTTCTCTCGAAAATATCTCCATCTTATCTGAAATTCAATCGGCAATTCTTCGTTCCAGGATAGTTTAAGTTGCCATAATTCTTGAAGGAACATTTTAGCTGTAACCACCACAGGTGACATAATTCCCAACGGATCAAATAATCGGGCAAGCTCTGAGCTGACGTTTTGTTTTGAAATTTGGGTTCTGTTGTCCAAATTTACTTTGATGCAAAATTTATCATTTTTTGGAGTCCATGAAATGCCTAGAGCCTTTATGGTTTTATCATCTTCATTGAGGTCCAGATCTATTTCCACATCTTCCTGGGCAATTCCTTGAAGCAATCGCGGATGATTGGCACACCATTTCCTTAATTTAAATCCAGAGCCCGTTAAAATATGAGTTAATTGCCTTTGTGTTTCTATGGCCCAGAATTCGCTTGCTAATTGTTGAAGGCATCTGGTTGCTAAATAAGATGCGGATCTAGTTCCATACGTGACTGTGTTTCATTGATAATGCTTGATAGGTTCGGTGGGGCTTGATCTCCACATTATCAGCTGGAGTGACCGGTTGTCAGGATGCATCAATATCTGTCTATACATTTGTTGGATATCAGCGGTGAACACAAACCGAGGAAGCCGAAACCTTAGTAAAATTGAAAATAATTCACTTTGCACGGTCGGGCCATTATACATTATATCGTTGAGGGACACGCCTGATGATGTCTTAGCTGAGGCATCAAAAACTACACGTAACTTGGTGGTGCTACTATCTGGCTTCAGAACGTAGTGATGAGGGATGAAATATTGAGGTGACACCAAATTATTTATGTCAACCCTTGACATGTGTCCTGCTGCTTCATAATCCTCCATAAAATTGACATATTGCTTCTTGACGTCAATTGAGTTGGTAAGACGGCGTTCAAGAGCCAAGAATCGATTATAAGCAATCTCCTTTGACTTTCCTAGTGGCGTTGCATTTTCCATCATCGGTAATTTAACGATAAATCGACCCTGAGGATTCTTTGTGGTGTTTAGTACAAAATGTGTTTCACATAAATTGGCTCTAGGTTCTGTATCCTCCACTTCTTCTAGTTTCCAGAATTTTTCGACTAATTCATCAAGTTCATCTTCACTGCACACGCCGCATGTAGCACTTCCCGAGTGAGTGTTTTGGATCTTACCAGCTATTATCCATCCAAGTCTGGTGTTTTGTAATCGGGGAAGATCCTTCCCTAATTTTATTTGACCGGCTACCAGCAATTGATGGTAGAATTCGGCTCTCAACAGTATGTCAATCTTATCTGGGCGATTGAAGGTTAGATCAGCAAGAATGATGTTATTTGGAATGGCCCACCCATCCGTGTCTAAGTGTTGAGTTGGCTGTGGCGAGATGATGTGTGGCAGTATGAATGCTTCTACTCGTGCTTTGAATCCGTTGATTTTCGACTGCATTCCAACATTTACTCTATGTTCTGCTTTTCTGCTGCTATTGCCGATACCTTGGATTTGCATGCCTGTACACTCATGAGGTAATCCTAGTCGTTTTACCATCCTCTCAGTTATTATATTGGCCTGGGAGCCTGAATCTAAAATGGCTCTGCACTCTATTTCCTGTCCGGTTGCTGATGAAAGCTTGATGATAGCCGTGCTGAGCAGAACATAAGAGTTAGCTTTCTGGCTTCTGGCGGCTGTTAATGATGTTGCTGATGAGTTAATGCTTGTGGTAGAACATGGTGTTGCCGATGATTTTATTTCTTTAGTTTCAAAGTGCAACAGTGTATTGTGTTTTTTGTTACATTTTAAACAATTTTTTAGTGTACATTTGGTGTACGTATGGCCAGTTTTTAGACAATTCATGCAACGTTTTTGTTGTTGAACAAATCGTAATCTTTCTGAAGTTCCCCACTGCAAAAACTGCTTGCATAAAAACAGTGGGTGAATACCGTTTCCACATGCCTTGAAAACATTGTCCTTATTAGTAGAAACAATTGATGTGTAGGCCCTAGACGATGTATGCACCCTTGATACTTTGTCACTTTGTTTAATAGCTTCTATAGATTCAAATTGGTTTTCTAAGAAAGCTAAGAACTCTTTCATCGTTTGTAGTTCCTTTGGATTTTTAATTGATTGTTCATAACGAATATGAGTGCTTCTGTCGATTTTCTTTATTATAATATGTACCGGTAGAGGATCCCAACTGGAAGTCTCGATTCCCAAGTTGTTCAATGCCAGCAAACATTCTTGAGTTGTATCGTGCAATCCCTTTATGGCAGTTGCCGTACCAACGCATGAAGGTTGATCCAATATTTTCTGAACCAAATTTGTTGTTAGTACTCGTTTATTGTTATATCTGTCTTGGGCTCTACAGTAGTGGGATTCTGTAACACATTTCGGCCGATATTCGGTGTCGCAAAGTTCTGTTTGCAATAATTTTCGGAAAGTGGTATTCAGTAAATACTTTTTCCGATTTTGTCGGTGAAAGTATCGGAAGTTTGTCGCAAACGAATCGCACAACTGCGACGAATATTTTCTTGTAGAAAAGTGAATCGAAAATTTGAAATTAAAATTATTTATAATAAATTAATTTGTAATGAACAAATTTAAAATTCTAGTATTTTTTGTAGCTTAAAATGGTTTTTAGGTATTTGGCAATGGATGCTGCGCTCATGTTCGTGAAATAAATTTAGAACTATTATTTCTTCAAAGATTTGATTCTCCTTTGATTTGGAGTTGAACAAATTAAAAAATTTGTATCGCATCACGCCAAATATAATAAGCTCATTGACTTATTAGACGACCGTCTACAGCGAAATAGAATCACTGGTCTATTAGCTGAAAATCAAGTAAATATTGTTTTATGATTCATAGACATATTGGAACTTTTCTATTTTTTTGTAGGTTAATCAACTCAACTCTATCTGATTTGACCATTTTGAATTTAAATATTTATTTATCTATATTCATAATATTAATTTTCTGTTTGTTTGACCAGAATATATATCTTAACAGTCAACATTGGCTAACATTAAGAGCTTTATTACTTGAATCCAAAGGTTATTGCATACTTTGTTTTGACCACACTTCTTCCGCCCTTCTTGCATACTTTTTTCTACCGAAAATGTTCGTCTAAAAAATTTAAAACAAAATTCTGTTATTTATTTATAATTTGTTATTTTATTATAACCTCTTTTTCTGATAACTTCGTTTCCTTAGAATAACAAAAAACTATCTTAAATTAGCATGTTTTACTTTCGATGCAAATAACTCCGTTTTTTGAATATATTTCATTAAATTTTTTTCGTTGATAAATTCAATTCTTAATAAAAACTATTTGAAATGTACTTTTTGTTTAGCGTACATATATATTTTTAATATTTTTATACCCCACGTTTAAAAAACGTAAATGGGGGTATATTAATTTTGTTACTCCGTTTGTAACGCCCATAAGGAGGCGTGGTAGGTATAGAAAAGTATATATATTCTTGATCAGCATCACCACCCGAGTTGATTTAGCCATGTCCGTCTGTCTGTCCGTCTGTCTGTGATCACGATTACAGCCGTAATTTTAAAGCTATCATCACGAAATTCAATATTTAAGCTTTTATCTAAAAATTGAAGGTCAAGTTCGTAAATGAGCCAAATCGAATGAAAACCACGCCTACCTCCCATACAAAGTGACTTTATCAAAACGGTAAAATCTCTTAGAATTCAACAAAAATGAATATATGGACTTGCAATTTTGCATATGAGTTTTGATGTTCAAAATACACTCTAAGTATGAAATTCAACCAAATCGGATGAAAAGCACGCCTACCTCCCATACAAAGTGACTTTATCAAAAAGATAAAATTTCTCTAAAATCCACAAAAATTAATGTATTGACTTGAAATTTTGCATATACACTTTGATATATAACGTGTACTATGGTATGAAATTCAACCAAATTGAGTGAAAACCACGCCCACCTCCCATACGAAGCGACTTTATCAAAAAACATAAGCGAATATTTTCTGTTAAAAATATAACGAAAACTTTTTACAGATAAACATTTTATTGATTGCTTAAGACTTTGAATATACTTTGGTTCGGCCGTGGGGGTATTTTAACTTCGGCCCAGTCGAAGATCATTTCTTACTAGTTTTTTTTAAAGTTCCTCAAAATTTGTTTTGCTCAAAAAACTTGCCAATTTTTGCTAAAAAAAATTGTACAATAGCTGTTTTGTTGTTAAAATAATAAAATCTCAAAATTGCATTTTGACTGCCTTTAACATGACATAGCGTCATTTTCGCTTTTTTTCTTTCTTATCCTCGTGATTTGGATTTTAAAATTATTACTACAATGACTAAATATCAAAATTTTACATTTATTTTCCCGAGTTAAACCGGGTCTATCAGAGAGTAACTGAAAAAAAACGACATTTCTCACCGATAAATAAGTAGTGCTGCCACTTTTTTCACTTAAATTCGTAAACTTTTTTCGACCGAAATTTGTCGCAAAGTAGAAGTTAGTGAATACCGTTTTCGGTATGACAACCGAAAAAACTCGCAAATTACGATTCCGATCGGAAGTTGCGAAAAAGTTACAGAATTCCACTACAGGCGGTGTTATAGTTCTCATCTGTTACTGCAAAATGGCTTATTAGTTGCTCTGCTTCTCCACTTAAATTTGATTTTAGGTAGAACATTTTTTGGACGTTTGGGATATGTTGGTTATGTATTAGTTGGCAAAAGAGATAAAAAAACTGCTGCCATTTAAGGTAGTCGAACCTGGGTATTGTCACCTTTGGTAGTGGCAATGCGTTTCCTCTGGAACTACCTCCTAGTTCTGTTGTTGAATATTCTTCTGCTTTCACTGAGAGATCA
The DNA here is from genome assembly GCA_943735915.1 of Pherbina coryleti. Classification (NCBI taxonomy): domain Eukaryota; kingdom Metazoa; phylum Arthropoda; class Insecta; order Diptera; family Sciomyzidae; genus Pherbina; species Pherbina coryleti. The sequence goes on along the minus strand of OX030948.1, from coordinate 130,245,125 downwards.
ATTAGTTTATTTTGAACTCTTCCTTCTAACTCAATGTATTTTTGCATATCATAACCAACTGCTGCTGGATCCACAAAGTGCTCCCAAATTGCATAGTTGAGGGCTTTTACTTGATGCCACAATTAATTGATCGCTCCAATTTTTATTTTGAAATATTGAAGCGATAAACCTTCTTGATTCTCAGCCAAACCTGATAGTAATCGCTCTAGTGCTGCTAATGACGCTGCCATCTTTCTCAACAGTCCGACTGGTGCACTGCCATGGGCTTCAGTATTTTGTATTGGCTCTCCTGAAGCTGTATCTGACGAGACAAATGCTCGATGAGCTTCAGATGTTTCCTCATCTAGATTTGTACCACCTGTGGATACATGCAATCCAATGTCTTCACCACCAACTTTGCGATCTTGTGTCTTTCCATGTTGTTCTTTAATACTTTCCAATGCTTTTTTAAACAAAGTTTGGTACTGCTATACCAATGATGACATTTGCTCATTATAGTCTGTTGAAAAATACTCATGCTGTAATGGGATATTATCCAAATCCCGAATGGAGTTATCCGTTTCTTCGAATACCGTCCAAGCCTGATGAATTCTTTTTATGCGCTCTATGTAATACGCTGCTGTCTTCCTATCCAACGAATATTTCTTAACATTCCGAATGATCTGTTGAATTTCTTCACCAGTCTTCTTTTGCTTCATAAAAAGCTCCTCATAGATTTCCATGGTATTGTGGCTCCTTGGCAAATTTTTGGTTTGTAGAATTTGAACTGCTGTCCCTGAAGTTCCTTTGTTGGTTGTTCGAATTTGATTCGCGGCGAACTTGATTTCGCGGTTGACGAATTAAACGATTTTCGCGTTTAAGTAATACAGTGATTTTGTCAAGTAATGCACCTGACAAGAAAATCAGGATTCGTTTGAACGTCGGGGTCACCAAATGTTTGATTCGAATTTTGCGTCTAGGCGGCACATTAACCGTATAGATGCTTGAATCAAGGGTTTGTTTTAGATGGCACTTAAACCACGTAAAACGGGAAGATGAGTTAATGACAAAGACTGAAAGTCGATTGAATAACTGGAAGAATTTATTAAAAACTATTTCTTTTATAGTAAAAATAATCTTAAAACAATGCTAAAAGTGAATAATTAACAAATTGTATTTACAATTAAAGTTATATAAAAAGTGTTGACTTAACATATTACAAAATATATAAAAACAATAAAGAAAGAAACAAATGTGGAAAGTGTTTACTTAACATAATACAAAATAAGCAAAGCAACCAAAACCAAGAATTTATGAACTAGTTTAATTGACACAAATCCATATGTACTTAAATTATGCAATAATTAATAAGTGTGCCAAAAAATCATCGATTTTAAATAAGAACACTATTAAGCAAGAACAGCAAAATATGCTGTGCTGGCTGCTTTACCCAATAATCGCTGCTCTACTTTGCTGGGTAACAACAAATTGCATTGTCATGTAACAATGCATGTTGTTGTTGATATCGGCGCTATTCTTAACACATCTATTTAGTCTTTTTAACATTTAATTTAAGTTTGTTCATTCTCAGGTACTGTTCAGCTCTTACTACATCTTCATTTAGCTTTTTGATGCAATCGTCTGCGCTCTCACCTGTAACGTATAAAGCGTGTCGTCTGCGAACAAGCATATTTTGAAATGCTGCAACACATTCTCGAAATCATTAATATAAATTAGGAACAACAAAGTGCCCAGTATTGCCCCTTGCGGAACCCCAAGATTCACATGAAGCGAGTTTGATACACTGCCGCCCACCTTAGTTCGTTGCGATCTGCTGTTTAGATAATCCTGGAACCACTGAAGCTCGATCCCAGATACACCGTATTGTTTTAATTTTTTTATCATTATTTCCCTATCGAGTGTTTCGAATGCTCTTTGTAGGTCAAGAAAAATTGCTACTATCTTTCCATTTTGTTATCACCAGATTGATAAGTGTTTCACAGCTGTACTTTTGAGGGATTTTGTGGTAATTTGAGGTATTTTGTGGTATTTTGAGGTATTTTGCGAGTGTGGTAATTTGTGAGAATTAAGTGTGAGAAAAAGAGAATTTTCATGGTAATTTCATCTGGCGACACTGTTTAAACGTGCGATGGAGAATTTTCCTAATTTTACTAAAATTAATAATTTAATTCTTTCGTTTTAATTGAACTAATATTTAAAAGAATGAGATTTATTAACATAATATTAAATTCTAATAATTGTTCCTACAATAATAAAAATAAATTTAAATACTTAAAAGTGTTGGAATTAAAATAAAATCCAATAAAATACAAACTTAAGGAATTGATTTTGTTTATTTCTCTTATAAATCAGAAGTGGGATACGTTGCATCTAGTTTGTGCCCAGAAAAACTAAGTTAAGGGGACATAGGTTACAAATTTTTTAAAAAAATTTTTTTTGGGATTTTTTTTTCATAGACATTTCAAACATTTAAAGAATACAAACAAATTTTTTTCAGAATTTTTGAAGCGGTTTTTGACGTTATTTGATTTTTTTAACAAATGCCAAAAAATTGACAGTGTACAGGATATCACCAGTCTGGAACATCTGAGGAAAAAAGAAAAAAAACCAAATTAATCCTTGTTTAAGTGGATATCGCCTGAACTAGGATAATTTTTTCCGCCGAAAAAAAACAAAATGGCGGCCATTTGAAAAAAAAGTTGAAAAGTTTCGAGGTTACAAAATCGGTCGCCATTTTGTTTCTTTTCGGCGAAAAAAAAATCCTAGTTCAGGCGATAGCCACTCAATTTGGTTTTTTTATTTTTTGGTAAATTTAGAAAAAAGTGCAAACGAATGAAGAAATAAAAAACGAATAATACGTGCAAAAGAAAAACAAAAGTTAAGCCAAAAGTTAAGTGCTAAAGTTAGAAAAGTTACTTAAATTATATGAACAAAAAGTACGAGGAAATAAAAAGAAAAAAAGTTATAAACAAAGCACAGAGTTGTGACATATTTGTGGCTGTTATTGATCCTTGAAAGTTATGTAATTTATGTATTAACAGTTTTAATGAAATAAAAAAAACAAAAACGAAAATGCCTTAAATCTCGTCATTGAACATAGGTCAGCTTAAACAGTTGCTTAGAGAAAAAAAATTTAACATCCACCGGGTCAAAATCAGAGCTGGTGCAACGGCTTAGCATTAAAGAGTGATGAAGTGGAAATTGAAGTTGAAGAAACTTTACATGCGCAAGTCGCTGAGTTGCGTGAAATGATGCGTAATTTTATGACCACAATGCAAAGCTCAAATAATCCACTCATGATTGGAAGCGAAACAAATAAATAATGACAACCAAACTGATTTTTTGGATATCAGTTCGACTACGATGAGAAACCAATCACCTAGTTTGAATACGATCGAGAGTCGATATCAATATTCGGTAAAAGAAATTCCGGAAACAATCCCAGAATACTATCCTACGAGCGAAGTATCTCTTTCTGCAGAACAATTCGTGGCGCGTGTAGAAAGTGTTAAAAATGCGTATTCATTCGATGAAAAGTGTCTACTCCTTGCTGTGTATAGTCGCATGAAAGGTGCGGCAAAATTATGGCTCGATGCAGCCCAAGCTCTGGCAACGACTTGGGCTGAGTTTTCACAAAAGTTAATAAATGAATTCGGTCGCGCTTATGATGAAGCCGACGCACATAGATTCATCGATTTAGGCGGCCAAAATTATTTTATTGGGTAAAAAGTTTCTAATCATGTTTATTTTTCAAGTTTTAAAATCCTTAATCTAGTACGACCATTGGGTCATATTGACCCACCCCAATTTTTTTTTTGTAGGTGAAGAATAAAATTGTTTTGTTGCAAAAATATGCATTATTTAATGATGTTTGTTTACTAATTTTTTGTTTCCTTAACCCTGTGCGATCAATGGGTCATATATGTCCCAGCTATTTTTTCTCAAGGAGAATTTGAGTAGGACAGAGGGGTATTTTGAAGATCTAGGCGGCAAAAATTATTTTACCACGCTTATCCAACCCAAAGGCATTCCAATGCTAATTTTGGCAACAAAACGTGATTGAAATACTTACTTGATTTTTTTGCCACTAAAATTTCACATCTTAAATCCAAACCAAATATTGTAATAAAAATATTTCAACCTTTTATAAAAAATTTTTATTTTTAAAAATACGTATTCAAGTAATGATGTTTTTTATTCCGATGAGGAACTGCTGCATTCCGATTGGTAGTGTTCATCCTCCTCTTCCAGCATTTCACCACCGCGCAATATAGACGGAGAGCCAGCGCACAAAAAATTGTTTGGATTTAAAAAAGCTGATTTTCTGGCAATTGGATATCGTAGTTGTGAACACACACATACTGCGGTCAGTCAAACCAACTGTAGAACAGGCGGGTCATAGCTGCGATCAAACATGTCATTTTTTCGGTGGTAATGAAATGAATTTAAAAAAGTTGAAAATTGTTTGTACAGGTTGGAAATTGCATATAAATAACAGTTATGACAGTCAGTCAGTTTAATGTCGGAACAGAGCTGGTCAGTCAGCCCCAATATATGTACAAAAAATAGGTAACGTGGAATTTATTTGAAAAACTTGAAACTTTTTGTAGGGGTACCTAATTGCATAATAACCATAAATCATGTAATACGACCAATTTGCGTCGTATTTACATATAGATGTGAATACAGAATACAACTTGATATATTTTTAATTCAACATATGTACGTATTAACATATGATATTACTTATATCAAACATATTATACTTAATATTATTAATAATATTTCGATATGAAATTATATAACTACAATGTATAAAATAGTTATCTATTGAAAGAACTTATCCCAACTTTTGCGCACAGTCTCAAGTTGGTGTCATGGGCGACAGCATATGCTTCATGAATTTGGGTTTCTATATTATTTTATATCGCAATATTATGAATAATAATATAATATGTGTAATATGAGCAAAACTCATAGAGAATATATTAATATATTGAATTAGAGATATACCAACGTTGGTATTCTAAAAAAATATTGGCATGGCAGCCCTAGTATGAGAGTCTACTTTGCGAAAATCATAATGCCCTCAGGGTAACTCTATTATTCACTTCTGCTTCGCTGAATCTTTCTCTCTTCTACCCGAGTCATGGCAACCCCCCTATCTACCACACATAGAACACAATCAGCACAGAATCTGCGGCTTTTGTCACCCAGCGGTAATCGAAGCGCTTCAAAAGCACTAAACAAGCGCTTCTGCCTTAGCGCCTATCACATCTGGAGCGCTTTTTAAGTAAACCAAATTCATATTAAAATTTATATTGGATGTCCTAGGATGAAAGCGATTCTTAACAAACAAATAGTTAAAAAAGCTCTTCAAAAAAAAAAAAACAAAAAACAAAGCAAGTTAATTATATATTCTGTTAGATGCGAAGATTGAACTCGGACCGCTGGCATTACAATTAAATGCCTTACCGCTCTGCTATTTCCCCGATACAATAGTTCTGAACAAAATGTGTATAAAAATATGAGCTCCACAACTCTGAACTCTGAAAAGTACATCCTCAAAGCATACCAAAAATGCGCATAAAAAGCGCTGTTTCTAGGAACGCTTTTTATTTTCCCGCTGGGCATCTACAGCAAAAGTAGTTTGATTAATTAGTACGTAGAGCTCATTACTACATGAAAAGTTTAGCACAACAGATATGGCGTCGTGTCTGTAATCTTGAGTTGGCAGGTTTGATACTCAGCGGTGACAAAAATATTTTTCAGTCTTTTATACAATGTATATCTCTCTCATTCTCTCTACTATAAAACATATCTTTCTTTTCTATCGTGTAACGAAATGAAGAAAATTGACCTTGAAATTTCACTCCTCAATATTCTCGTTCAAATTTCAAAGCGCTGCCTAAGAAGTTTAACTTCAAAAATAAATAAATAACTGGTCATTTCAGCCCTTGAAAGGACTTTGACCTAGCTTCTTATGATCACTTTTGTTGTGCGTGTTATTAAGTTTGTACACAATTGACCGAGAACCGGACCTACAGGTTTAACGCCGACTCTGAACGGCGATGAACGGAATGTTCTTGTTCTCTAGAAGCTTTACATGGCCTTTTGATTACTCTCTGAGGTTTGCTATTGTCTGCAGAGAAGTGGCGGCCGTACAGAAAAATCCTTTTAATTCAAATAATTTTCTGACGCTGCTGGGGTTCGACACACTTTAACCAACTACACCACGGACGCCACAGTTGAAACATTAGAGAGACTCAAATACTACGTTTATGGAAAGCAAATCAAAGTGATTACGGACTGTACTGCTATCAGAACGGCAATGAAAAAGAAAGAGCTAATACCGAGAATTGCGCGCTGGTGTTTGAAGATCCAAGATTTCGACATCATCATCGAACATAGGTCAGGACAGCGGATGGCTCACGTGGATGCCCTGAGCAGAGCGCCAAATGAAGAATCTCATGAGATGGATACGGCATCACTACGTGTTGGAAAAGTGGATTTAGATCCCGAAGACTGGTTGTTTAGCATGCAGCTTCAAGATAAAAATTTGCAGCAGATCGTGAATAAAATTTAAATGGACGACGAAACGATAAAACTGGAATATGAAATCGAGAATGGCGGAGTGAAATCCTGGGTTGTACCGAAAGTTCTGCGTTGGCGTGTTGTACAATACTGTCATGACAAATGTGGACATCTAGGATTGGAGGGGACTTTGAACAGAATTCGTCAAAACTTCTGATTTTCACGAATGAGAAACTATGTGAAGAGTTATCTTAAAGCGTGTGTGGAATACGCATATAACAAACGTCCTGATGGGAAGAAAGAAGCGGAGTACCACTTCGATGCCATTGAACCGATTCCATTCAAAACTGTCCACTTAAACCATTTAGGTCCGTTTCCGAAAAGTTCACGTCGAAATTAGCATATTCTAGTTATACTCGACGCATTTACAAAAGTTACAAAATTTACAATAGCTATTTACAATAACTATAGTTAAAGCTGTTAGAAGCACAGCAACGAAATATGTTCTTACCATGCTGGACGAGGTGAGTCGCTACGTAGGAGTACCTAAGCGAATAGTGACCAACCATGTGACGGCATTCACGTCAAAAGATTTCCGTAAATACTGCACGGAAAGAGCAAGAGCAAATGGTCATGCTGAGCGTAAAAATATAACTGCCCATGTTGCTACCTTCGACGCAAGCAGATAAACACTGGGATGATGAGCTGCGAAGAGTCCAATGGACAATGAACTCGATGAAGAACAAGACGACCGGATGTACACCATATGAACTTCTGTATGGGTACCAACCGAGGAATATTCTCAATAACAAGATAATTCTGGCTCTTCATACAAGTGATGGCGACGACTATTTTGATTTACAACAAGCTCGAGAATCAGCGGCAATGAAGGTAAACGAGCAACGAAATAATGCAAAAATACGGTTTGATGAGAAACATACGCAGCCAACTTTATATAACATCGGTGATTTAGTTTTAGCCGACAACGAGCCAGTTAGCGGATGGCCGCGTAAACTCAAACGTCATTATAAAGTACCATTTCAAATTAAAGCTGTATTGGGAAAGGATCCCTTCATAATTGAAGATATACCGGGTTCACATCGGAAGCAGAGACACTACTCGTCAGTATATTCATCTGATAAGCTAAAGCTTGACGAAGAAGCTAAAGACGAAAGTGACGAAGAAGCCGACGAGGTCGACGAAGATGATAACAAAATACAACGAAGCGAGGTCACTTCGATTTTTCAGGAACGCCGGAATGTAAGGGAATAAAATACTCTGGCAACCAAGAAACAAAAAAGCGAGTTGGCAACGATAAACAAGAAAAATAAGAAAAATGACGCGGTAGACGAACGAACGAAGTGTGCTTGTTTAAACGTGCGATGGAGAATTTTCCTAATTTTACTAAAATTAATAATTTAATTCTTTCGTTTTAATTGAACTAATATTTATTTAAAAGAATAAGATTTATTAACATAATATACAAATTATAATAATTGTTCCTACAATAATAAAAATAAACTTAAATACTTAAAAGTGTTGCAATTAAAATAAAATCCAATAAAATACAAACTTAAGGAATTGATTTTGTTTAATTCTCTTATATAGGATTGTCGCCGTTGTAAGAGATGTACTAGAAAAGAACATGTACGCATCAGGAGTTTTTCTTGATCATGTGTGGCTTCCAGGTCTCTTATACAAAATAGAGAAATTGGTTCCAGCTCCATATTACATTTTGCTGAAATCATATCTCTCTGAGCGATATTTTTATGTAAAAACCAACTATGAAAAATCCCAAATGTTTGACATCAAAGGCGGGATCCTTCAAGGAAGTGTTTTGGGACCTGTTCTTTACACTATATATACATCTGACATGCCGATATTTGAAGGAGTTACAGTTGCAACATACGCAGATGATACGGCAATAATTGCTGCAAACGAGTCTGCACAAGCGGCTTCTGAAAGTACTCAAACGCAACTCAATTGAAAGCAACAGTGGTTAAATAGATGGAATATAAAGATCAACACTCAAAAATCAGTTCACGTTACGTTTGCACTTAGGAAGGGAGATTGCCTACACGTGAAACAGCATGGGGAAACAATACCAAAAATGGAAAGTGTCAAAAACCTTGGCTTGCATATAGACCGTAGACTGAATTGGAGAACTCATACAATGGCAAAAAAACAACAGCTTAAAGTGAAAACGATAAAACTAAACTGGTTACTTACAGACCAATTCTGTTGCGGAAACGTTAATCTTGTTACCGTAGAAATTCACCTTTTAGTAACTTGAACACTCTGTTGGCATTCTGCGACCAAGCGTTGCCGGTGAATATGTTACCATCTCTTTAGGTGGTAACAAGCAAAACAGAAGACATTTTTTAGCTTGCATTAAAAAAGGGCTCGCATTTTGAGTAATTTAATTTTAAATCCTCAAATAGAAATCGGAGCAAATAAAAAACTATGTCAAATTCACTGTTGCTGCTTCTTCAGCACTTTTCAATGAATTAAAATGTATAGCAATTCACTGCGTAATATTAATTTACATAAAATTAATATATATAACTTAAATATAGATAACACCGCAGCTGCGCCGGCGTAGTGCGTGCATATTTCCTGTCAAGAAAAACAAATATATAAAAAGTTAACATACTTACTTACTTACTTACCTATCTGGCTCTTACAACCGTTGGTCGGTTTTGGCCTCGCATAAGAAATTTCGCCAGCCATTTCTGTCTTGCCAGGTTTTCCAACAATTGATCCTTCCAACGAAGATGTGGGCGTCCTCTTCTGCGTTGACCACCACCGGGCACTGAATCGAATATTTTTTTCGCTGGAGTGTCGTTTTCCATTCGCTCAACATGACCTAGCCAGGGAAGTCGCTATATTTTAATACGCTTAACTATGTCGATGTCAGCGTACAGCTCATACAGCTCGTGGTTCCATCGAATTCGGTACTCGCCATTGACGCAAATTGGAACGAAGATCTTACGAACGATCTTTATCTCGAAGGCTCCCAAAGTCTTTTCATCAGATCTGCTCAACGTCCAGGTTTGTGCTGCGTATAATAGGACGGGCATGATAAGTGACTTATAGAGCGTGAGTCTTGTTCGTCGAGAGAGGGCTCTGCTTCTCAATTGCCTACTCAGCCCAAAGTAACACCTGTTGGCAAGATTTATCATTCGCTTTATCTCAATACTGACATCGTTGAAAGAGTTAATGCTGGATCCCAAGTAGACGAAGTCCTTAACGACCTCGAAGGAGATGTTGTCAACAGTGACGTGGTTTCCAAGACGCTGGGACTGTTTATTTGTTGACACTAGGTATTTCGTCTTATCTGCATTCACTGCAAGATCCATTCGACTCGACTCTTTCGCTAACCTGGAGAATGCTGCACTGACGTCGTGCGTATTATGGCCAATGATATCGATATCATCAGCATACGCCATCAGCATAATACTTTTGCAGAATATCTTGCCACTGCGTCTCAAATCAGCAGCTCTGATGATCTTCTCCATCATTAGGTTGAAAAAGTCGCACGATAAGGAATCACCTCGTCTGAAACCTCGTTTGGTATCGAATGGAGGAGTGAGATCCTTCCCGATCTTAACTGTGGTGCTGGTGTTGCTCAGTGTCATTCTGCAAAGGCGGATGAGCTTTGCAGAAATACCAAATTCAGACATGGTAGAATATAAATGATTCCTTATTGGACTGTCGAAGGCGGCTTTGTAATTGACAAAAAGATGGTGTGTCGATTTGTTTTTCTAGGGTCTTCTCCAAGATTTGTCGTAGCGTAAATATCTGGTCTATGGTGGATTTGCCAGGTCTGAAGCCACACTGATAAGGTCCAATCAGCTGGTTTACGATGGGCTTCAGTCTTTCACATAATACGCTCGACAGGACCTTATATGCGATATTAAGAAAGCTTATCCCACGGTAGTTGGCGCAAATTGTGGGATCGCCTTTCTTGTGGATTGGGCAGAGCACACTGAGGTTCCAATCGTTTCTAATGCATTCTTCCGACCATATTCTGCATAGAAGCTCATGAATGCATTTAAATAGAGCTTCACCTCCATTCTTGAAGAGCTCAGCAGGTAAGCCATCGGCTTAGTGAGGAGTGCTGTGTGTGTATATTAGATTGCACAGCCTATGCCTAAGTGCTTTTACAAAAACAAATGTGCACCAAGTGCATAGGGCTTGGGCACCTCTGCTTTAAAGACTTCACTATGGTCGGGCAGCGGAACTTCAACGCTGTCGTCCAAAATTGGGGATTCAGGGATATCATCTCTATTGGTGGGATTGAAACCATCGGCCAGGCGTCTTATTTTTTCGAAAAATTTTCGGACCTCATTCCTGTCACCATGCATCTCAATTTTCTCGCACTCACGCATTTCCGCTTCCCTTTTCTTTCGCCTGAAAATGCGTCTCTCTTCCCTCCTCTTCTCTTTGTATCGCTCTTTAGCAGCACGCGTTACAACCGACTGCAGGGTGGCTTTGTAGGCGGCGTCTTTTTCTGCAGTGGCGTTGCGACACTCTTGGTCGTGCCACTGGTTTCGGCGAGGGCGGTGATAGCCAATCACCTCTTCGGCAGCCGTACGCATAGAGTGGGAAATGTGATTCCATTGCGCGCATATATCATCGATCAGAGGAGTGTCGGATCGGAGTTCTTGAAGCATGAGTGAGAGTCGAGTAGTGAAGTCTTCGGCTGTTTGTTTTGATTGCAGCTTTTCGACGTCTAGCTTTCTCTGTGCTGGATTACGCGCATTCTTGGTTGCGCACAGGCGTGTACGGTTCTTGGCTGCGACAAGATAATGATCCGAGTTTATATTGGCACCACGGATCGTGCGTGCATCTTAAACACTGGAAGATTGCCTTCCGTCAATCAAAACGTCATTAATTTGGTTACGCGTCTTTCGATCAGGAGACAGCCAAGTTGCTTTATGAATATTGAGATGCTTGAATCTAGTGCTACTAACGACCATGTTTCGCGCTGCGGCAAAGTCACTCAGCCTCATTCCGTTATCGGAGGAAAAAAATTCTCCTTGACGCAGAAGCAAACGAAAAGAAAATAAACGAGGTAACGACGAACGAAAACAAAGTGTGCTAGCAAAAAAAAAATAACGAAACAAAAACACAAACTCGAGTAACGAGTGCAAAACGGGTAACAAAATGTGTAATGTGTAAAACATATAAAAATTTACAAAGAAAGTAAAAAGCAACGATTGTACGAACGCATGTGCAAAGAAGACGAGCGCTAAGGTTAGAACAAAATGAAAACAAGTGGGAGAATAGTGTTCGTAAACAAAAAGTGGCAAACTCAAACAAAAGTTTTTTTTTTTTTCAAAATACATATAAACAAATATTAAACGGGTTAACAAAAAAAATAACACAATGGTAAAATTAACAAAATTAAATGTACAACAGCTCAAAGAGTTGCTGGCAGAAAACGATTTACCAACTATGAGCTCAAAAACCGAGCTAGTACTACGACTATCTGGAAAATTAGGTTCAGACGAGACGTATGTAGTGCCGGCTGTTTCAGTGCAAGAACAAATTAATGAACTAAAAAATATGATGGCTGATCTTGTGAGTGCAATCTCAGCTGTGACTACTTCTGAGTATTCACAAACCCCTCGTAATAGCACTCAGCTAACCCTCCACAGTCTGAAATTTCAAGTGTTTCAGTTGCGCGCAATAAATATTCCGTGAAAGAGATTTCAGAGACGATTCCAGAATTTGATGCTACAAAGGAACTTTCTCTAACCGCGGAGCAATTTGTCCAACGCGTGAATAGTGCAATCAGTGCTTATGAATGGGATGAAAAGTGTACGCTTTTAGCAGTTTATAGTCGGATGAATGGTGTAGCGCGACTATGGTTAGACGGTTCTCAAAGCCTCTTGTCCAACTGGATTGATTTTTCTTCAGCTCTAGTGGCTGAATTTGGAACAAAGTTCGACGAAGCGGACATTAGTTTTAAAATGAGCAATGCAACTCGTAAACAAGGAGAGAAAGTGATTGATTAGTTTTCGAATGAGTAGCTTAGGCAAACGATTTAATTTAAGTGAGCAAGCAATTATTAAGTATACACGATAAGGACTTAAGTACCGTGAACTTCAAACAGCAATTGCAGCGTTAAAATTGCGAGGATCTCTTGACGAATATTTAAAAAACTTACCAGTCGCGCCTGTGGCGTCCGTGGCGTAGTTGGTTAAAGTGCGTGGCCGCTATGTCAAAGAACCTGCAGACCCAGGTTCGAATCCCAGCAGCGACAGAAAATTATTTGAATTAAAAATAATTTTTCTGTACGGCCGCCACCTTTCTGCAGACAATGGCAAACCTCAGAGAGTAATAAAAATGCCATGTAAAGCTTCTTGAGAATAAGAACATTCCGTTCATCGCCGTTCGGAGTCGGCGTTAAACCTGTAGGTCCATTTTTCGGTCAATTGTGTACAAACTTAATAACACGCACAACACAATTGATCATAAGAAGCTAGGTCAAAGTCCTTTCAAGGGGTGAAATGGCCAGTTATTTATTTTTTATTTTTTACCAGTCGCGCCTCGTAATGTAAATAATAATAATAATTTTATAACAAACGAAACGAAAACGCCGCAAAATTCAATAAAGAGTGAAAGAATGTTAACATGTTTTAATTGTTCAGAGAAAGGGCACATTTCGCCTAACTACCCTAAGCCTCAACGTCGACATCGTTGTGAAGATTGTCAGAAAGTGCATCCGCGAGGTGAACCCAAGAACTGTGGAAAAATTGCGTCGGTAAAGAAAAATAAATTGCGAGAAAAGAAAGATATTTTCGAAAAAATAGTGCGTATTAACGATAAACCATTTGTTGCGTACATCGATAGCGGAAGTGATTGTCACATGATACGTCGTTCAGTGGCAAAAATCCTAGATGACAAAACAGAAAGATGTACATCTTTCCATGCCATGCAAATCAAAGGTATATGTGGCGGCATGCGAATTACGAACGAGAAAATAACCGCGGATCTACAAGTTGATGAGGTGATGCTGAAAATTTGCCTTTTTGTGGTTGAAGATGATTTACTACCAACCGATATCCTTCTTGGTCACGAGCTTTTTTCGAGTAAAGATATTAACGCAACTGTTAAAGATGGTGAGGTAACTTTTTATTATAATTTTAAAACGCCTTATATCATGAAAGTAAACAACGATACTGCTAAAGAACCTGTGACGAGCGACGACATAAGCTGCGACTTAGAAGATGACGATGTACGTTCTACTTTACTGTATTTACTAAACAAAAATCGGGATGTTTTTTCTGATGGAATGGCTGATATGGGAAAAACAGATCTTACCGAAATGAAAATCGAGTTGAACAGTAATGAACCGATAACTCAACGACCTTACCAAGTACCCGAACCTAAAAAAAGAATAATAACTCATTCCGAGTCAGATTATTCAAGTCTAATACTTCTAGTTAAAAAGAAAAATGGCAAAGACCGTTTATGCGTTGATTATAGACGCCTTAATCAACATTTAAGCAAAGAAATTTATCCAATGCCCAACATTGAGGAGCGGTTGCAAGAGGCAGCGCAGTTTACTTACTTTACGACGCTGGATTTGAATAGTGGTTACTACCAAATCCCCATAGAGCCAAATAGCCGAAAGTATACTGCTTTCGTGACAGCGGATGGGCTTTACGAATCTAAGCGCATGCCTTTCGGGCTAAAGAACGCTCCGGCAGTCTTCCAACGATTGATGGCGATCTTTGGCACAACGATGGAGAATAGTCTACGATTGCCATGACAAAGCCGGTCACGTCAGCATCGATAAAACGATGGAAAAAGTGAAAAGATTCTTTTGGTTCCCTCTCATGCGAAATTACATAAAATCATTCATCAATACATGCATAGAATGAGCGTACAACAAGGTTGCAGGCAGGAAAAAAGAAGGTCAATACCACTTTAGTGACATCGACACAGCACCATTCAAAACAATTCACCTGGATCACTTAGGATCATTTCCCAAAAGTTCTAGACGCAACGAAAATATACTTGTTCATTCACCAAATTTACAATAATATTATCGTATAATATTATATTAGACGATATATATTATCGTATTAGGCGAAGTATGCAGCTACTTTGGTGTCCCTGAACGTATGGTGACTGATCGCGGGACCGCATTTACATCAAAAGATTTTGAACGTTATTGTAAAGACCACGACATCATTCACATCCTGAACGCCGTGAGCACTCCTCGTGCCAACGCACATGCCGAACGAACAAATCGAACATTCTTATCGATGCTACTTCCGACGACGACTAACGACAAGCGCTGGGATGAAGGGTTCTGAAACGTACAGTAGTCAATCAACAGCATGCAGAATAAAACAACCACAAAAACACCACAGGAGCTTCAGTTGGGTTTCCAACTACGAGACATTCTTCAGAATAAACTCATACTCGCCTTGCACGTAAACTAGGAAAATCAACTAGACGACCTACATCGAATTCGAGAGAAAGCAGCTGAACGCATCGACAAAGAAAGAGCTAAAGCTAAACAACGATTCGACAAAACTCACGCCAAGCCAACAATCTACAAGGAAGGTGATCTGGTTTTAGCTGAGAACGAACCAGCCAGTTCCGGTACTTTACGAAAACTCGAGCCACGATACCAAGGTCCATTCATTGCTTCAAAAGCTCTTGCACGAGATCGTTACGTAGTCGAGGATCTACCAGGTTCACACAGAAAACAACGTCATTATTCGTCTGTTTATGCTTCGGACAAACTAAAGCCATATTGTAAATAGCCAATTGTTCATTGATTCTGAAGATTCTGGAAATTCCAGCAACGAAGATTAACAAGAACTACGACACGAGGACGCATCGGAACTGCAGGAAAGGCCGACTAAAAGAAAGGTGGCAACGATACCTTAAAACACAAACGAATAACAACGAGTAGAAGTCAGTCAGTCGGTTGGAACTCGGTGAACGGGAAGCTGCGTTATTGACTCGTAGAAATATGTAGTAAAATTTGAAGCTATTTGTAATTAAAATAAAAGAAGTTTTTGTTTGATTTTAAATTTAACGTGTGTTAACAAGCAACTTTGGAATTGGTTAAATGAACGTTTTTATTAAATAAATGAGCTCTTTTACACGTTTCCCTGTTGATGTATCACTCGCATGTGTCGTCTGTTACTGTTGCCGTTTTGTCTGTAATTGTTATTATTGTAGTTATTTTGATAATATCCATTATTATTCCTATAGTTAATATATGATCTATTATTGTTGTGGCTTTTGGTAGTGTTGTTGTTGTTGTTGTTGCGGTTGGCATTTTGCGTGTTGTTAGTGTTGTAACTGTTTCTTCTATTTGTGTTATTTCTGAAGTTGTTGTTATTCCTTTGAGTATTTTGATAGTTTTTCTAGTTAAAATTATTGTACTGTTGTTGATTTTGGATTCTGTTTTGGTTTGCTTGGTAGTTCAAAATTCGTGAACCGTTGTTTTGGTTATCACGTTCTACTTCCTGTGCGATGTTGACTGCTGTATTTAAATTTTTAGGTTGAGCTGCAAATAGTGTCGGTTTGATGCTGTCTTCTAACCCGTTTTTAAATATGGTCAAAGCATATTTTTCGTTCATTGTTTCTATAACTGTTTTCTGTTCGTTGGTTGCATTGATATTGTTTTTGTTTAGAATATATTGTTTAAGTACATTTTTTACTCAATAGATTGGGTTCGTGTTCTACGAATCCTGTTTTTATTAAATCTTTATTGCTGTTTTGACTTAGTCCTTAGTAGACTAAGACCAAATGAATATCTAAATTAGTTTAGTTCAGGTAGAATCACCTTGAGCTATTTGTGTTAATTTTAGGACCTTAGTAGAAACACTAAGACCTTCTTGCAAATTAAAGAATTAATTTTGTTCTGCACAATTTCTTTATATTCCAAAATCTTTTATACTTAAAAATAGCTTAACAGAAACTTCCGAAAATGCATACAACTCAATAATACAATTGCGCAATAACTATGTCAACAAAAATGCATGCAATTCAATAATTGCAATTGTGTAATAATGCTTGAATAACTATGTCAATAAAATTGATATTGCAATTTGAGTCGCCACGCTACAAAAATTAAAATCATAATTATTGACAGCATCAGTGCGGCACCGCTTATGTATTGATGATGGACTGCGGGGGTTTGCAAGTTAGCTGGCAAGCCCTTGATTTCTATAAGTTGACTTTGGAGATTGGCGAGCTTGTCCACTTGAGTTTTGAAATCTTCAATGTGCTTTTTTCCAATCTTCACTCCAGTAAAGGTAATGGCATTGGAAATGTTTCCAAATGACGCGTAAGAAAGTAATTGTTGACTTGAGTGTTCCTCATGGCCTTGAAGAATGATCATGTTGTTTTTCAACACGCAGTTTTGCTCGATGGTGAGGATTCCCGAACCAAGAATGTGCTCCCGTGATATGTCGTTACCGCAGACTGCAGAAAGTTCTATAACTGACATGGTAGCAAACATCCAGTTGTTTGTATGGGGCAATACCGTGAAGGTGATGTTATGGTGTAATTTTGTGAATTCACAATTTATTGCAGTTTTGTTGTTGAAAAGCTGGATTTCGCAAGTAAAAGCAGGATACTCAATTCCGAATCTTGACTCTTGATTTGGACATATATGAGTATTTTCCATTAGAATCGTACATGTATTCAAATCTTCTTTTGTCAACATTGCGTATTGGTCACGATGATTGTTAACCGCCAAAAATTGTTTCGTCGGAATAATTGATACCATGCTTTCGTTGAGCTTAGTAGGGATTGCGGTCAGCTTAAATAATGAATATGCTTCTTGATCCACTAGAGGTAGTTCCAGTAGGAACATTATGTGTTTCTCATTCACCGCCGAACGCACGCTCATCAAATTGTAAAACTGTAGTAGGTTTTCGTTATCGGTTGGAAGAGTTCATGTTGAAGGGAGATGCGTCTGAATTATCTGCAACTCTTGCTTAAGTTGTTGTGGTGTTAAAATCAATGGACTAATATTTCCGTTACGCGATTGAGTCAATGCATGAATTAATTCTGATTGTGTTTGTTGAATGTTTGTGTTGATCATCGAAAGCTGAGTGACTAATGCCGTTAGCTGATGTGATAGTCGAAGTATTGTTGTTTTGTTTTCGATGTGATTCATCGAATTGAATATATCTTCATATATTGACCCTTGTAACTTCTTGAAATGAACTTCGGTTGCCTTCTCATTAACCTTTATTATGTTCAACGTGGAATCAATTATTGATGTTTGGTTCCTTAACAACTTAATGAGGTGTTCTTCGTTGGTTTTGACATTCTCGATGGTTTTTGATATATTCTCTGCGTAATTTGAGTCTAGTACTCCAAATAGGGCGGGGGCCATATTATCGACTATATCTAAGGCTCCTCGCTTCTGCCGTATTTCTGTCAGAAGCATTTTTTCTTGTAATAGTGTACTGAACGTATGCTTAAAATGATGTATAATTGTAGCACATGATATCTCTATTGATGGCTTAGGCACATATCTATCAGAGTGTTTATTCCTGTGTCTAATGTTTTCATGTCGGACCACATTGGGCTAAGGTCATAGAATACCATGAACGTCCAGTGTGCTTATGAAAGTTTTGCTGTGCCGATGTTTTCAAAATAAATTCCTGGTTCTTCTTAAAAATTAGTTATTTTTACTGAAGAGGCAAGTGCTAATGGTAAAAAGATAAGTGCATTCATGATAGTAGTGAAGATTTCTTTAGAAGTGTATGACACCAACTGTCGATTTGGGCGTGTACCTTCATTGACAGACTCTGATGAATGGAAATGTATTCTCTTTTGAGAGCTCTGTGCTGTGATTGGCTTGGCATACTCTCTATATTCCAAGTTGTAGTCATTAAACAATGGGGCCAATCTGTGAATAGGTCTTTTGAATGTTCCATTTGCTGTTTTTAAATCGGCTACTCGAACCAATCCGTCGTCGCTCTTATAAACACGGTAATTCTTCCTAATGGCCATCGAAGTACAGGAGTGTTAGGTGAGGGTATTTTCCACTTGCCTCTTTCTTGTAATTCGTGCAAGTACTTTTGTGGCCATTCCTTCCAAAATTTATGTTTAAGTTCTGATGTAATTCTCCATCGTGTGTCTAGGGATGCCGTTATTTTTTGTGCATTTGCATCAACTGAAGTTGTCAAAGGTTCACCCACTAGAAAGTGACCTGGCAAGAGTGCTTTGAGATCGTCGCAGTTTGATGACATTGGGATCAGTGGTCGGGAGTTGAGTATAGCTTCTATTTCGATGATAACTGTTTCCAGTTCTTCGTACGTCAGCGATGCAGCTGATACGCTTCGAACCAACAAGTGTTTTGCAGATTTCACTGCTGCCTCCCAAAGCCCTCCAAAGTGTGGTGCTCTTGGTGGAATAAATTTGAATTCAATTGATTGTTCACTGCATGCCCATATAAGCCTTTCTTGAGCTGTTTGAGAATAAATAGATTTCTTTAATTCAGCCAATTTGTTACTTGCACCAACAAAATTGGTAGCATTGTCACAATACAGAGTCTTGCAATGACCTCTTCTGCTAATAAATCGTCTTAGGGCTCCTATGAATGCGTCTGTTGAAAGGCTAGAAACAACCTCCATGTGGATGCCATTTGTCGCGAAACAACAAAACACAGCAATGTAGGCCTTGTCAGGTCTTTTGCCTCTAATTTTATGATGAATCTAAACTGGTCCAAAGTAATCTACTCCCGATGCTATGAACGGACGTGCTGGTGTTACTCTTGCGGCTGGTAGGTTTCCCATAAGTTGTTTGAAGAGCCTTGTTTTTGCTCTCATACATCGCACACACTTGTGTACGATACTGCGAGTTATGGTTTTGTTGCGTTCAATAAACTCCAAACTAGCTGTACGATCCCATGGTCACTGGAACGGATACAGTTTCATAGTCATTGAAGCTATCCAAGTTCAGGGCCATCGGTTTGTGCAAGCTATGGCCACGAGCAGTCAGCTCATTGCACTAACGTCATCAGCAGTTTTGAAATACGTGCTTTAGCTAGCGTCGCTCAAGCTAGCGGAGTCGGATTTCTTAAGTCGCTGCTGAGTTCAGTGCAAGGCCAAGGTTTGTGTGTATGTATGTGAGTTCCATTTAATTAAGTTAAGATTAATATATACATATATATTAAGGTATTAAAAAATAGCGAGTCAGTTGTTTAAGTGAGTTATTGTGAGTTGTTACAATAAAAAAGATTACAATAAAAATATTACAATTGGCGCAGCCGGTAAAAATAAAATAATAAGTGCTCAAACTTGACGCAAAATATTGGAGTACACCTATGAAAATAAAATAAAAAAGAGCAGATTTTTATTTGTTAAAAAATAATACTTTTGTGCATTTAACATAGCAAAAAAAAAAAAAAAAAAAAAACTGAAGAAAACTGTTAAAACAACTAAATATAACTGCTTTTCAACTGCAACAATTAAAAAAAAAAAAAAAGCTGTAACACTGCGACGTGATTAATTTAAACAAGAACACATATTTAGCGGATACTGCTTTGTGCACAACAATTGCTGCCTTTTTTTTGATTGATCGAAACTAAGACAAAAAAAGCAGCAGCAGCAACAACAACACCAACATCAGCAGCAGCAGCAAATAACACAGTCACATTTGCAGCTACATAAACAGCAACAACAACAGCAACAAGCTCAAGCGCAGCAAAGGTTCTCAAACGATTTTCAAACGTATCAGCAAACATCGTCGCCTCAACGACAGCAGGCGCAATCAGAACAACCGCAACAACAAAAGCAGCAGCAACAACAAACATCAACATTAACAACGCAGCATCAACAGCAAAAACCAACAAAGCAAAGATATACTCAAAGGTCATAAAAAATCCACTAAGGAGATTGAGGCCCTGTCGAAACAACACGTAACAAAGTACGTAAATGCAAAGCTCCACACCAAGGTCACCTAAAAGGCTTAGAAGCGGAAAGGTACGCGACGATTCCTCTATTAATTTAAAATCTTATTTAACTCGGCAAATTGAAAGAGTGCAAGAGGGTGAAAAATTATCCACGGTATTTTGTGATCGGTTAGACAAAAAAATAACAGAAAGTCAGGATATAAGATCAGAACAAATAAAAAAATTTAAAGAAGATTCGGAAAAATTTAAGCAAGAACTGGTTAAATTTCAAACCCACTCACACTCTTTCAAAATAAGTGAAGATAGCTCTAGTTTATACAATAATTGTACAAAAATAGAAAATAATAGTAACTCAAGTGTTAATTTAAATTGGTTAAGTATTTCACTCTCTAAGTCAGAACAAGACCTAATCCATTCAGTCCGAATAAATACAACAAACAAACAAAAAATGTCAATAGATTATTCAAAAATTGCTAACATCACGGCTCAATTGGTTCCCATTTTTTCTGGTGACCAAAACCCCCAAGTAGTGAGTGACCTTCAAATATTTTTAGGTTGTTCGAAAAAGGTACTTGACTGCCTAGAAGAAAGAGAACAACAAGCCTTTCTTAATATAATACCCACAAGATTACGGGGAGGGGCTTATCAATTAGTGGCCTCAAACCCACCCACTTCGTTTCAGGATATTGAAAACATTCTAAACCGCACTTATCTACCTAGAGAAACATACCAAGAATTAGTAAACAAACTACTAACCTTACGTCAACATCCAAACGAAACTCTTATTGCCTATACGGCACGAATAAGCAACATGTTACAACAATGTAAGGAAGCAGCGAGAATAAAATATGGCGCAACAGTTGCACCAGTGATAACACAATTAGAAGATTTTGCAAAGAACTCTCTAAAAAGCTCAGTTACGAATCCATACTTAAGCCAGTATTTACTAACAATAAAAGATGAGCCCTTAGACTTATTAGTACGAAAGGCACTAGATATGGAATAATTACAACAAACGGCCTTACCAATTCAGACAGCTCAAGTTTTTCCAACATACCCAAATAATACACCTATAATGACTCACGAGACAAACCCTAATTTAAATAACATATACCCAGTACGACAAACAACATCAACTTCTGTACCGCCATATACGGACTATCAGCGTGGTAATCAAATTAAATTCAATGAATGCCCTCCATATAGATATTTTCAACAACCAAACCAAGAAATACCAGCACTAAATAGGTCTATTAGAACTGCAGAACATTTTGCCGCAAAAATTACTTGCAATTTTTGTAGGAAAAAGGTCACACCTATACAGAATGTATAGGACCGAATGATCGTCTGATATTTCCACGTACAAAGTTCAACAGTGAAGAACTGCAGATACCCATGAAGAATAGACAAAATAACATAAGTGAAAAATCTAAAATTCACGAGGGACAAAATCCCACAAAAATCACTCCAAAACAATTCAAGTTCACTCGTACAGAGTCAATTGCAGAAGAGTTTTGTTTATCCATGATTGAGAGTAACAATCAAATACTCTGTCAGAGGGCAGTCGAAATAGGACATTACAATGACAAGGTGGAGCCCAAGGAGATAATACAAACCACCTGTAATGTCTTTAAGGTTTCTTCAATAAGGGAAGCTGGCTGCTTAACCGAAGACGACAATCAAAATAAAACAGATAACAAAAGCAAAATATCTGAAGTCAGGGAACAAACAATTGTTTTTAATTCACCCGCTGTCATACCGAAGCGGTGTCATAAGATTATTGAGCTACCAATAAAGTTAAAAGAAGAAATGATCTGTCTATCACAGGAACTTTTAGAAGGGGTCTTTTTATCAAATTGTATATTACCCACAGGCAATAAAAGGCCTTTAGTAGGCGTCATTAATACCACAAATAATACAGTAAGGCTTGCTAAACTTACTCTAAAACTGGCGTCTGCTCTGGGATATGAAAGAGTTCCCATACTAAACGAAATTAAAAATACCAATACATCAAATGTAAAATTAAAAATAAAAAATGATGAGAGCGATACTCATACAGATTGTATTAAAAAAATTTTTTCAAATAAAATATACTCAGAGGAAATTAATTTACGAATGAGTAAACTCGAAAAGGAAATTAAAATAACACACACCTTAAATGATGAAGAAAAAGAATCTATACTTGACCTTTGTCGCGAATTTAATGACATATTTCACCTAAAAGGTGACAAACTAACAAACACTAGGGCTTTATCACATGAAATACCACTCATTCAAGATCAGGCACCAATAAATCAGAAAATGTACAGGTTACCCGAGACACAAAAACAAATAATAAATGATCAACTTAAAGAAATGTTACGTGACGATATAGTTCAACCAAGCAAAAGTCCATGGAACTCACCTCTTTTAGTAGTTCCCAAAAAAGCTGGGCCAGATGGAGAAAAAAGATGGCGAGTCGTAGTGGATTTCCGTAAACTCAATGAAAAAACTATTGGCGACGCATATCCCTTACCACGAATTGAGGATATATTAGATCAGTTAGGACATTCGCGTTATTTTACGACACTGGATCTAGCCAGTGGATGTCACCAAGTGCAAGTTCACCCAAGAGATCGATCAAAAACGGCCTTCAGCACAAATTATGGGCATTACGAGTTCAAACGTATGCCTTTTGGATTAAAAGGAGCCCCAGCCACCTTTCAGCGGTTGATGAACTATGTACTGACAGGCTTACAAGGCCTGGAATGCTTCGTGTACTTGGATGACATAGTCGTCTACGGAAAAAACTTGGAGGACCATAATAGCAAACTAGTTAAAGTTTTTTCCAAGCTTAGGCAGAATAACCTCAAACTCCAGCCTGAAAAGTGCCAATTCTTATGTAAGGAAATAGTTTATTTAGGACATATCTGCTCAGAAAAAGGAGCACTCCCAGATCCTCGGAAAACAGAAAGTGTTCAAAATTTCCCAGCTCCAAAAACGGTGCGACAACTTCAATCGTTTCTGGGCCTTGCAAATTATTACCGAAAGTTTATACCAGCATTTTCAAAAATAGTGAAACCAATTACCAACCTACTGCGCAAGGACGTTAAATTTAAATGGACAGAGCAATGTCAAGAAGCATTTCAAAATATTAAAAATGAACTCATTTCACCCCCCCTCCTAGTTTATCCGGATTTTACCCCACCATTCAACCTTACAACAGACGCGAGCAATGAAGCAATTGGCGCTGTACTTTCCCAAGGCGAAGTAGGAAGAGATAGGCCAATTGCTTATGCGAGCCGAACTCTTAACAAAGCCGAACAAAAGTACTCGACAATAGAAAAGGAACTTCTGGCGATCGTATGGGCTACAAAAAACTTTAGGTGCTACCTGCAGGGACGACCATTCACAGTTTATACAGATCATAAACCACTCAAAGGCGTGTTCAACACCAAAGATCCTACCACGCGACTGGTAAGGTTTCATCATAAGCTCTCGGAGTATGATTATAAAATTGAATATAAGCCGGGAAAATACAATACCAACGCAGATGCTTTAAGCCGAATACCAACGGAAATAAACGATAGTTCCAAAGTTATTACAACAGCTATTATACACACAAGACCAGAAGAAATTATTACGAAAACTGAAACAAACCAATTAAAATGCTATGCCATAACTCGAGCGCAATCAAAAAGCTTAAACGCACCTGCTACAACAGACCTAGACAGCAGTTTAACCGAACAGAATAACACGAATGTGAACAAAGAATCTAATCCTAAATCCAATATACTAAAGGAAAATTTAAAAGTAGAGGTTCTAAGTAAGCCTGAGGAGATACAAATAATCCTTAAGGACTACTACGACTCTATTTTTGGGGGACACCAAAGTGTATTGAAAACGTATAAAAAAATCCGACGTAAGTATTGGTGGAAAAAAATGCTTGGTGACATCAAAACTTACATAAAAAAATGCAAAAAATGCCAAATAATGAAATCATCTTTGCCAACAAAAATGCCTATGGTTATAACAGACATCGCGGAAAAACCCTTTGATAAAATATATTTGGATATAGTAGGACCGTTGCAACAAACTTTAACAAATAATCAATATATTCTCACGTTTCAAGATAATCTCACCAAACTAGTAGACTCTTACGCCATCCCAAACGCAGAAGCCCAGACAGTGGCCCAAATGGTATTCGACCAAATTATCACGCGCTATGGTATTCCAAAACAAATAGTAACCGATCAGGGGACAAACTTCTTAAGCGACCTCTTTAAAGACCTTTGCAAACTATTAAAAATAAAAAAACTACAAACTTCAGCCTACCACCCGCAATCCAATGGTGCTCTCGAAAGAGCGCATAGACCAATAGTTGAATACCTACGAAGCATTTGTGATGAAAACCCACAATCCTGGGATCAATATTTACGATCAGCAACATTTGTATATAACAACAGTTTCCATGATAGTACGAAACTCACACCTATGGAGTGCTTATATGGGTTCACATCAGATATTCCATCTAATTTAAAGCGTGAGCCAGAACCCGTTTACAACCACGAAAGTTATTACCATGTACTCAAACACAAACTGCAGAAATCATATGCAATTGCTAGACGTAACCTATTAAAGAGCAAACAACAATCCAAAGCTTATTACGATCATTCAATACGACCACAGAATTTTCATGTAGGAGATCAGGTCCTAGTTAAAAATGAAAATAGAAAGGGTAAATTAGCTCCTAATTGGCGAGGACCTTACCGAGTAATTGCTGTAAAAGGACCTGTCAACACGCAGGTTAAAATAGGAAATAAACGAGTAGTAATCCATACCAACAGATTAAAACAATATTACGAATAGACAAAAAAAAATAGCAATAATTAATAACAAATAAATTAGATACTAAAAACCAAAATTTAAATAATCCAATTTAATGACGTCCATATAACTACGTATTTTTCACAGTTCAAAATGGAGTGGTGCTTGATTTTAATGGCGATAGGCCTAACCCAGGGATTTTTCATGGAGCAACCCATAAACGTAACCCAGCTAAATGCCACAGGGGTTGTTTTCGAAGAACTGGGCGAACTATGGTTATACCAAAGTTCTTGGAGCGTGTTCACGGAAATTGACCTCTCTGAATTGGACAACCAAACAACATTAGCCGAACATGCAGACTATCTCAGTTCCCGCCTATGCAACCAATACAAAAAAAAGGGAGGCACTTGTGAACCCCAGGAACGACACATACATGCCGTAATAGCGCAAATAAAGGCTAGGACCCAAACACTTCGGGAACTAATAAATACACCACGTCAGAAACGATCTATATTCGACGGTGTAGGGAGCAGTTTACATTACTTGTTTGGTACCATGGACCACTCTAATGAAGAAGAGGTATATAGTAAGTTAGGGAAACTGGAACTGAAAGAAAATCCACTGATTGAACTCCAAAAACAGCAAGTTAGTGTGGTGAAGTCCACTTTAAATAAAATACAAAAACCGTTATCAGTTTTAATGACCAACCAACAACAGATAGGATACCGAATAACTGAATTAGAAAACATAACCGACCAAATAGAAAAAACACAGTTACGACAGGATATACTCTACACCCTCTTGCTTCAAGTAATAGAACTAGAATCAAGACAACAAACACTACTGGACGTAATAATAGCCACACAAAACAACAAAGTACACCCATTACTTATTTCACCAAACACTCTGAATTACCTTTATCTAAAAACAAAATCTCTTTGTCAGGATTGTTTGCCAACATTATATCAGACAACCAAAATTAAAACACATTTTCTTCAGGACAAATTAATAATAAAAATAGAACTACCCATATTCGACCTTCCAAAAATGCAATATTTTCAAATATGGTGTTATCCAGTCCACACTAACAGCGGACATTCGGTGATACCCAATATAAAATATTCATATTTAGCGATAAACTACGAGAGGCAGACTCTGGTACTGTTAAAGGAACGAAGCCATCAAAAGTATATTAAAGTTAGCAGAAATATAAATTTTGACTCGTATATCGGGCCACTGGACGTTCCAATGACACAAGCAACAACGACTAAAGAGTGTGTACTTAAAATGTTGCTAAACCCTTTAAACGACAAAATGGACTGCCCTCTAAACCTACAAACAACACCACAGGCTACTTTAATAAAACTTAACAGGCCTAACACTTGGTTATTCTCGGTGGAAACTCCACAAATAATACATGTTTCGTGCGAAAGTAGTTTTTCAACGATAAAAGTCGAACACCAAGGAATAATAACCTTAACTCAACCCTGCCAAATACAAATTGAAGAATATATTATAAAATTTCAAGGACACAACAGACATCCACTCAAAATAAAACAACCCAATTTTTCCCCTTTAGAACAATCAGATATAACCAATTTAAACACAAGTTTTACCAAATCTCTAATACAAATGAAAAGCAACCGATCAATACAAATATTAATGGGCAAAGACACAAACGAAATTATAAATAAAGGGACAAAAACACTAGAAGAAATGCACAAAAAGTTAGTACAAATAGAGAAAGAAAAAACCGCCTCACACCAAAATAAGATTGCACTAACTTCAATCTCTTTTTCAAGCTCACTAATGCTCACAATATACATTGCTTACAAACTCATTAATTTATTAAAAAGGAAACTACACAAAAAAAAAATTACCTGTTGAATCTGTTGTAGATATTCGGCTTCAGGAGGTTGAAACTCCTACGGATATTAACCCTCACATAACACCTAAGCCAAGAAAGTCATTAGCAAGATCAATGACATTTACGCCAAAAACGTCGTTCCAATTAGTGAGTGAAACATAAAAAAAAAAAACACAAAAAATATTGCAATAAATTAATTTAATATAATATAATATTAATATTATAATATAATAATTAATATAATAATATTAAATATTACACAAAAAAAAAAAAAAAAGAGAACACAAAAAAAAAAAACAAATGAAACAAAATTATATGTAATTAAATTTTTTATGTAATTACAATTTATATGTAAAACAAAATTATATGTAATTAAATTTTTTATGTAATTACAATTTATATGTAAAACAAAATTATATGTAATTAATTAAAAAAAAAAAAATATAACAATAATAATTGCAATAATTTATAAAAAATCCAATGTGGCTCACATACACGTATGGGTTGTTGAACGACAGCTATCGAGAAATATTCCTTTTTTTTTTTAAATAAAAAAAAAAATGTGCAATATTTCTCTTCCAAAAAAAGGGAAGGAATTGTTGCGTTCAATAAACTCCAAACTAGCTGTACGATCCCATGGTCACTGGAACGGATACAGTTTCATAGTCATTGAAGCTATCCAAGTTCAGGGCCATCGGTTTGTGCAAGCTATGGCCACGAGCAGTCAGCTCATTGCACTAACGTCATCAGCAGTTTTGAAATACGTGCTTTAGCTAGCGTCGATCAAGCTAGCGGAGTCGGATTTCTTAAGTCGCTGCTGAGTTCAGTGCAAGGCCAAGGTTTGTGTGTATGTATGTGAGTTCCATTTAATTAAGTTAAGATTAATATATATATATTAAGGTATTAAAAAATAGCGAGTCAGTTGTTTAAGTGAGTTATTGTGAGTTGTTACAATAAAAAAGATTACAATAAAAATATTACAGTTTTCCCATTAGTTATCCAGAACTGTGCTCTTGATGCTGCTAGCAAAGCTTATGGACCGCAGTGACGATTGTTTTCATGAAGCATTTGCAACAGTAGTTTTATCATGAGGTGGTTGTGCGACAAAATTGATGGATGCTTTTCTTCGAACAGTAATGATGATTGTTCAAGTCGTCCGCCGATTCGCATTATTTGATATTCGTCCAGGAACGGATTTAATGAAGCCAAGGAGCGAGACTTGTTGACAGGCAGTTGCTTCGATAATTTCTCTAGTTCTTCACTGAATTCTGCTGCTTGAATTAGAGATGGGTCGTTCCGAACCTGTATAGTTCCTGGAACTATGTTCACAGTTGGACATAGTTCCAATCGTTCCTTCCATTCATTTTTAGCATGTTCAAACAGTTCCGGTTGCAATGAATTTTTTTCTATAAATCAATATGAACCGACTTCTCTTTCACACATATTATGGCTTACACGAATTTGTGATCGACTATAAGTGCAAAGATATGTTTGAGAACGAACGAAACAACTGATGTGTGAAATGGTAAAATGACATTTTGACGCTCTTGTTGCGCGCTGTGTTTATTTCGTTTTGAACATGCTTTCATCCAATGGAATGGAACTGCGGAACTAAATAGTTCCGCGAACATGTTACAATCTACTGCATATGAGTTTCATTCAATCAAATGGAACTGCGGAGCTAGATAGTTCCGCGGACATGTGACGGATTGTTCTTGCATTTCGAATGAACCTCAATAAGTAACCGACGGTGCGTTGCAGAAATATGAAAGAATTTCGATGATTTATTTTGAAGATTGTTTCTTCTAGCGATTGATGCTTCGCTGTTATTGCTAAGACACGTTTTGTTTCTTTTCGCTCTAATTCGCAAGTTTTAGAATTGTCTTGTGAATATGGTTCAGACCATTGACTGCTCTTCCCGGATAGAAATAGTGGACCATAAAACCAAATTGAATCCTTGGATAGATTTTCTGGCGCTGTTCCTCGAGATATTGCATCTGCCGGATTTTTCTTGGAACTGACATGGCTCCATTGACTTGGAACGGATAATTCTTGAATATTTGCTATTCTGTTTGCCACAAAGGTGTGAAATGAAGCTGCAGTTGAACTTATCCAAGCTAACTCAATTTGTGAGTCAATCCAAAAGAAAGCTTCAGTATCTTGTAGCCGTATATCTTTCTTCACTCTGCTTGTAAGCTCCACACCCAAAACGGCTGCACACAATTCTAGCCGCGGTAGAGTTTGTTTTTTGATTGGTGCTATTCGTGATTTCGAACAAATTAATCTGGTTCCTACAGTTTTGTCTATGTAAGTTGAACGAATATAGACTACTGCTCCGTAAGCTCGTTCTGATGCGTCCACAAATGTGTGAATTTGTGTTGATGCAATTTTTTGTGACTTAAATACAAATCTGTCAACCCTTACGTTATTTAGTGCTACTATATTTGCGCGGAAATTGTTCCATTTGTGTTGAAGATTCATTGGCAATTCATCATCCCAAGAAATTTGTAATTGCCAAAGCTGTTGCAGAAATATTTTAGCTCTTGCGACAACTGGACCAAAAATACCTAATGGGTCGAAGATCCCTGCCAATTCTGAACTTACTATTCGTTTTGTGATGTTGCTTGATGACGATATTTGTGCTCGTCTACATAAGTGGTCAGATTTTGGTAGCCATATCATTCCAAGTGTTTTAATTAATTGATTTGATGATTCGTCTAAATCCAGATTAATTTCCTGGTCTTCTGGTGGAATTCCGCTCAGAAGTTGAGCGTGATTAGAGCACCATTTTCTCAGTTTGAAGCCAGCTTCCCTTAGTAATGCTTGAACTTGACTTTGTGATTCTATAGGTAAGTCAGTGTTGATAGAATCAGTGCCACTAAGGCAGTCGTCAACATAAAAATCATTACGTAATATGGTTGCTCCTAAAGGATATTTTGTGAGGCCTTGTGAAGCTAAATATTGGAGGCATTTAGTTGCTAAATATGGTGCTGGTGAAGTACCGTAGGTAATGATTTTCAATCGGTAAAATCTGATGTCTTCATTTTGATTGTATCTCCAAATAATAATTTGGAACATATGGTCAGATTCATTGACAAATACTTGTCGATAAATTTTCTCGATGTCGGCGGTGAAAACAAATGTATGCATGCGAAAACGAAATAATATTAAAAACAAATCGCTCTGTACAGTTGGCCCGGAGTGTAGAATATCATTAAGAGATGATCCACTGGTAGTTTTAGCGGATGCATCGAACACCACTCTAAGTTTTGTTGTAGAGCTTTCTGCTTTTATAACACAGTGATGGGGCATGACATAGCTTGAATCTGGAATATTATTTTCTTTAATTTCTTCCATGTGTCCTCGAACTTCGTACTCCTCCATGACTTTATTGTAGTCTGCCCTTAGTTTGGGATTACTGTTGAGCCGTCTTTCCAGTGATAGAAAGCGATTGAAAGACATCTGTTTTGATTTTCCGAGGGTTATGGGGTTTTCTGAAAATGGCAGACGGACGATAAAACGACCATCAACGTTCCTTTTTATATTTTGAATAAAATGGGTTTCGCAGCGTTTTTCAAGTAATGACATTTGATGCTCTGATTCACTTGTGTCTTCAAGCTTCCAAAATTTTTCTATTAATTGATTGGTTGTCTCTTCATCTGGGCTAAACATTGCACAGGTTTTCAAATTATTGCCGCATCTTTCTATTTTTCCTGTCACGATCCAACCAAGTGCAGTGTTATGAAGGGTAGGCAGATCGTTGTTAATTTTGATTTTCTGTGGCCGCAATAATTGCTGATAGAACTCGGCTTCGATAAGTATGTCGATTTTATCCGTTTAATTGAACCTTGGATCGGTCAGTTTGATGTTTTCAGGAAGTGACCAATTGGATGTATCTAATGTTTGTGTGGGTTGTCGCGCCACTATGTTGGGAAACACAAATGCTTCAATCCTGGTAGAGTAACTGCCAGCGTGCGCTCGAAGCTCAAAATTAACGCGTTGTGTTACATTTTTTGTTTCACGACCTATTCCTTCGATGCATAGCGATGAATCTGATGGCTGTAGTCAAAGTTTTGATATTACTCTTTCTGTCACTAAATTGAATTGAGACCCGGAATCCAATAAGGCTCGAAATTCACCGATGTGGCCGTTGTTTCCAATTACTTTAACTCTTGCAGTAGCTTATAGTATGTAGTGCTCGTTATGCTGATGTTTGTTTGCAGCTGCTACGATGGGTATATTTGAACTCATATCTTGTGTTTGTTTGGTTTCACCAGACGTTGTTTTTGCTGCTGACTTGGGTTGCCTTGATGAGGTCTCCAAATGCAATAATGTGTTGTGTTTGGTTGTGCAGCTTGTACAAGAACGTGCAGGACATGCCTTGGCGACATGATTCGGTTTAAAACAATTAACACAAAGCCTCTTCTTTTGTGTCCATTGTAGTCTTTCAGCCGGTGACATCTTCAGGAATTTTTCACAGTAATATATTGGATGTTCTGTTGATCCACATACCTTGCAATTAGTGGATGTTGATATTGTTGCTGTTGTTTTTGCTCTATCTTTCCCCCCGGCAAAAGGATTTTCAAAAGCCTTTCCACGTGTTTCTATTGCTTGAAAACGATGCTCTAAAAATTTTAGTTATTCACGAAGGGTTACAAGCTTTTTATTGTCCTTTAGCGACTGTTAGAATATTGTTTGCGTTGTTTGGTCCAATTTTTGCAACAGTAGATGAACTATTATGACATCCCACTCGCCCACTGGAAGTCCTTGCGCGCCTAAACCATGTATTTATTCTTTAGTAATATCGTGTAAGGATAGTAATTCTTACATAGTTATGATATAATAACAACACAGAGAAAACAAAATCAGATAAAACTGCACGTATATGCAACTTTTCTCCACGTTTTGACCGGGATTTTGCACCCATCACGTTTGTGCAACTTTTCTGCACGAACGTGTAGAAAGTGTAAATCTAGACGCGACATGCAGGTTTCTTAGACGCGCATGTAGCTTTAGGGTTTCTACATCTACGTTCAACTTTTCTGCATGTGCGTTTAGAAAGTATAAATCTAGGCGCAGCATGCAGGTTTCTTAGACGCGCATGTAGCTTTAGGGTTTCTGCATCTACGTTCAACTTTTCTGCATGTACGTTTAGAAAGTGTAAATCTAGGCGCAGCGTGCAGGTTTCTTAGACGCCCATGTAGCTTTAGGGTTTCTGCATCTGCGTTCAACTTTTCTGCATGTACGTTTGGAAAGTGTAAATTTAGGCGCAGCTTGCAGGTTTCTTAGACGCCCATGTAGCTTTAGGGTTTCTACATCTACGTTCAACTTTTCTGCATGTACGTTTAGAAATATAAAATCTAGATGTGGCATTCAGGTTTCCTATATGCGCATATAGCTATATGCGCATGTAGCTTAAAAGTATAAGTAAATCTTTATTTTTCCGACCAAGAATAGAAATTTCAAATTTGCATTGGTTTCAATATAATTGTATTGAATATAATTTTATTTCTTCATAATGATAAAAGTAAGTGAAATTATTTTATAATTTTGTATTTTATAATTTATGATATACTTTTTAATTGTAATTTTTGTATCAGATGTAATTACATAAAATGTAAAAGTAAATTTAAATGTCATTGGCAAACACTAGGCATGCAAACACTTGAACTTTGATAGCTTGTCTTACATAAATACCTTCGTTTTTTCTAAATTTGTAGGCTAGTGTTATTTGTTAGAGGATTATAAATTATGTATCTGATGTAATAAATAAAATGATAAAATTAAATTCAATTATTTGTTACATTTAATTTCAATTATTTTTTAGATTTACAATTTTTGTATTTGATATAATATAGATAGTAAAATGATAGATAGTTATTTATAATATATATATTCATAGGCCTAGATGTGAATTCATTAATATTTAATAAGGACATTGGTTCCTTCGTACTATATTCTACTTCATAAGATGCAAAGTGTTCGGAAAATCCCTTACATTCTAATCCACAACAAGCTACAAAAATTTCAGTATTTCGTAAAACAAAAAAAGATATTTTAACAATTCTTATTGAATTGTCTTTGATGACTGCAAGATAATAACCTTTTTTATACTTAATGTTGTTATATAGCACAGAATATGCTGTCAACACATATTTTTCCAGTCTAGATAACAAGGTACGTTCAATATTTCGATATTTTGTGTGGAAAATTGTAGAAAATTGAGGCGGCCTCGGTAGTCGAGTAGGTAGCGTGCTCGACTGCTGCCCCAGGGGTCCCGGGTTCGATTCCCGGCCAGGCCATGGTCCTACGCTTTAAAACCTTTCGCATTTGCAATTTTCTATCCTCTTTTCTAATCAACTGAAATTGAAAATTCATCAATATTTACGACTTGAAGTTGTAGTTGATGGTAGAGAAGTTTGTGGATGGGATTGCCTTATAACTTGAATTGACAGAGGTAAAGGCATAACACTTGCATCTGATTCAAATTCACATGTTTCTTTGGCTTTCCACCACGCTTAGAACATCCTACACGTGTTTCACCTGATTGATATATCCTTCCCACTAATCTATCACCCCATTTCGAATCAAGGCAGACTTGACTGAATAGGTATTCCACTTGAAATCCTTGGTTCAAATCTAAAAAAAAAAAAAAAAAAAATTTTCAACGTTAAGACGGGATGTTGTAGAATTTGTGTACGTTTTTATCTCTTTATGTTTAGCCTCGTACCTCATAGCCCACATTAGCTTTAGTGGGCCACATTTTCGAATGGCTGTGGGATAATGTACCATAAAATGGTGCTTCGGCTTCAGATTCCCATATAAGTTTTTGTAAACTTCATGATGGCTCAAGATTAAACCTCTTTACTTTTCAATGTCTTCTTCTTTGAATTCATTTTTCATTATCATGTCAATTACTTGTGAAAGCAAAATTATAAGTTTCCAAAATTTATTATTAACTGAAACCTTTTAGTATATATATATAGAGAAACCACTTCAGCAAAACAAATTTAGGGAGTAACTCTGCCGCTTAGATGGCGCACTTACTCAACAATCGCTGACACAGACTATGATTGAGGCAAATGATACATAAAGAAATTTGTAAACATAAGTGTTTATGAGTAAGTATGTATGTATGTATGTATGTATGTGTGTACAAAACTAACAAAGCCTGTTGCTGCTGAAAAGATTTTATTTTTTTACAGGAGTTTCGAGAGGAAAAAGTAGTCCTTGATCTAGATTTATATTTGAGTTAATATAATAGAATTGAGTTAATTACACAGCAATATTCGTGTTACCATGATCTATGCTGTGTACAATTTTGGTAACGATATCTTCTTTATTTCTTTTATAATTCTTAAAAAACATATTTTTTAAGAATTATATTGTGAGCTTAATGCCAAATAATTCATTAAGCAACAGGTTGCTACAACAACAAAGTTCTTTGCAGAACTTAAACCAAGCTGACTAGACCATGGTTTCGTCGGACGCTACTCCGACTCATCAGTAGTCTCAGTGGTTCTAGCAGTTCACTAACTTTGACAAGCTAATAGGCGCAAGATCAATAAAACCAAAGAGGAATTATAGAAGCGCTATACTTTGTCAAAGCAATGTTTTTCTACTCTTTTGCTAGTCGCAAAATTTCAAAAAGTTGACTGCATTGATTCTGCAAAGACTTTGTTGTTGCGCTTTTTTGTTTACTTCTTTATCACGTATCAATCTAGGTTCCAACATTTTGTTGGTATTAAACCATAGAAGGCGTGAAGAAGGTTTTTTTTGAAAGCAGATGTTTATTATATGCGCAGACATATAATATTACATCATGTTTTCGTAGGTCGTGCTCGCACCAGTTTACATGAGTTATAAAATTGTGGCATATTTTAATAAGTTTATTTATTTTATAATTCTTAAAAAACATATTTTTTAAGAATTATATTGTGAGCTTAATGCCAAATAATTCATGAAGCAACATGTTGCTACAACAACAAAGTTCTTTGCAGAACTTAAACCAAGCTGACTAGACCATGGTTTCGTTTGTTGCAGAAAAATAGAATTTGTGATTCGATAATATCCTTTTTTTTTTTGTCACTTTGTATGGATTAAACAATGTTCATTACAGTAGTACTTGTATATTTGATGTTTTGTCCATATTTAGAAAATGGTGAATTAATTTCCTTCGTCTGTTCAAAACTTAAAATGCTTCTCCTGAAAAATCTAATTTTATGAGTTGTAACGTTATTGAAGAAAACGAGTGATATAATGTTCTCACAGGAACGCTTTTTTTGTAAAGAGTTGATTAATTTTGCTTGTAACCATATCTTCGACACTCGGTTTTTTGGCTTTTGGCGATCTGAAGATGTGCCGTGGAATGCGTGAGTTTTGAACAAAGTTATTGGGATGTTTAGGAGAAAAAAAAATTAGTTTCGCCATTTTTATTTTTTTTTTGAATTTGTTCGTATAGATTCTCAGCCCGGGTCGTCATAAAAGGGCTCATAAGTCTCTTCTTCTAAAGGTATAGCCTTTAAATGAGGTGGTACATAATGAATTATGCTAGATCGAGGAATCGTTGATGTTTGAATTAAAATACGGGTTGGCTTAGACTCGATATTTTGCTCTATACATGAACTTAACCCTTAAATGCCCAGCGTATCTTTTTTGATACAACCGAGAAAATAAGCTATTTCTTTTAAAATATTGCAAAAATTAAATGCTGGATATGTAGTTTCACTCAGAAAATTGCAAGTATAAAACATAAATTTAATTATTGGCATAACTTCGTTGGTTTGGGAAATATTGACCGTCAAATTCAAAAAATAGTTTTTTTTAATTTTTACGGAAAGTTCGCTTTTTGACATGAAATATCTTTTAAACTATTAACAATTTTTGAGTAAAAAAAATTACAAGTTAGTCTAGTTATCATAAAAGGAGTCGTTTTCCATGTTTTTGCCTTGAACTCCTACAACCAAGCTGATTGATGGTATACGTCGGAATACCCACTGTATCTTTTTGGATACAACCATGTTTTCTTTAAATTTTTTAATTTTTTACAACATAATTTTTTTTTAATGAAATCGGTGTTGTTGGGCATTTGAGGGTTAAAAGCCTTTCACAACAAAGATCCAAGCTATCTTCCGTACATGGGAAAATATTTGGATACTGAGTCGGTATGGAGGTTTTTAGGAGTTTTTTCATTATAGCTCGTTGAACTATACATGATGTATTTAAATCCTTTTCGCAAAATTTTATAGTTCCCTTTCCATATTGAGCCAAATTTTTTAATTCTTCATTGTCTGAATGCTTGACCCAAAGCATTCGTCTTTGATCAGTTGGTAAATGAAAAATGACAACGAACCACATGGTGTAGAAACATTGTGGCAATTTTTATGTACGCATTTTGATGGCATTTTTTTCTTTGAAAATTTAATAGAAATATAATGAGTCGCACATCCATAAAAGTTCATATAAGAATTAAATGCTACACGCATGCGCTTGCCTCAGCAGCACAAAAACACAAACAAACAAGTCGCAACTTAACGGGATCATACCGCACACACAACTAATGCGACAGCTCAACCAACAAAACAACAATGTGTGTGTGTTTGTACATTGCTGTCTGTCTGTTCATTTGTATGTTTGATCAATGTCGATATTAAAAAAAAAATATACAAACCAGCGTAGAAATCTGAAAGTGGTGTAGGTGGCGCCATCTAGTGCGAGAGTGACACAACTCAAAGTAATTTCTCTATATGTATATACTCAAAGCTGGAACTAAATCGCCGATCATTAAAGGTACATAGCAAAACAAATCATTTCACTTGCACTCATTTTGATGTTAAATTTTTTTTTAAATTATGGAGACTAATATTTGGTGACGTATTGCAACGTTCTATTTCTCCGTAAGGAAATAAGCTCTTTCTATCATTGAGAGTCTTCAGATTTAAAGTTTTTTCACTTATTAATGAGTGAAGAACTTGTGATATATCATAGGTACACACACCTTCAAAAATGTCGTGCATTATATCAAAAGAAATATTTTCCACTAAATGAAAAGAATTCAACGAATGAAAAATGCATTCTGTTTCTACACCGTTCAATTCGTTATCCTCATTTATGTCTTTCAAATAATTTTCAATTGTTCGAGTGTTAATCTCAGTGCTACCTGTTTTAGTATCGGCTTTACTTTCTTTACAACACCTACAAAAACTTGTTGAATTGAAGGATTTAGTAAAACCTAAAATAGAATTAAGGCCAAGGTTGTCTCCTATTACTAAGCCCAAAACAAATCGTACTCTTTTTGACTTTATAAGAATACCATCCTCTAAATCCTTAAGTTCATCATTTTTTTTAAGCAAATTTTGTTACCATAACGTTTTAAATAATTGGTAGGAATGAATGCAGCAGGAAATATAAAGTCTAATTTAGATTTAATATGAAGCGGAAGACTCGGAAAACTATAATAGAATGCACATATTGAATGTGTGTGTGAACCTAATGGATTGTTCACCTGAAGATCATCGCAAAATAAATTGTACGGAATTGAAATGTCAGAAGAATTCTTGTTTTTTAAGTTTTTAAAGGTTTCGGCATTTATAAAATTACTTATAGACTTATAAGTCTTGCTTTCAGAAAGAACTTCCATGTGATTTTCTGTTGCTTCCAAAATGCCTGGAAGCTCAAAAAAAGTTTTGAATTGAAATTTGATAGGCATGACTTCTATTGTTTTCAGCTTGGGTGCTAATATAGGACAACTATTTACCACATGTTCCATTAACTCATTATTTATTGGAATCGATGCTGAGGGTTGAAGCAAGTCCTCTGTTTCCATCATTTTCTTGTATCGATATTCGGTGGTATAGTTTTCAAACAGTTTTTCACAAAAACTGGAAAGTTTTCTTATTTCATGTGTTAAGGAACCTGAATTTTTTAAATATTTTGAAATACTCTTTAGAACCTCAGCAACGTTTTTTAATACATAATTAGCATCTTTTCTTGAAATTGAATTTTTTGCATATAAACTGGAGGAAAATTGGAAAATATTTTTTTTTAATTCGTTCATCAAATTTTTATTTCCAGTTGCTATTTCTCTGTGGGGGTATGAACTGATTCATTATCTGTACTTATTGGGATATTTAAATTATTAATAGAATTATTTGAAGAAAGTTTTTTCTGCCTATTGCTAAGTGGTTCAAATTTAACATTATGGCTTAATAAGTGGCGTTTTAGGAAATAAAAATTTGAGAACAGCATATTGCAATTGCCTTCTACACATTTCTTCGTGTCAGATTCTACTAACAGGTGAGTATATTTTAAATGGTTCAAGTATAAGTTTGTACTTGTAAAAGTGTTGGAACATATACAACATGTATTCATTTTGCAGGAAGTATGTTCCTCAAAGACAAATTATATTTGTAAAAAAATTACTACATCTTGCATTTTATGACCAAATATGCGATTATGTGTGCCTAGATAAGGTTATATTTAAGCTTTCTTCATTTCTTTAAGCTTTTCACTTAACATTACAAATTTATCAAATATAATTATAATATAACTAGAGGACCCGGCAAACTACGTCCCGCCCTGAAATAATTTTTTTATTGAAATAATTCCGAGCAATCACGATCCCACCCGAAATTAATTTTTTATCGAACATTCACGATCGATAACAAATGGTGCCAATCAAATTTCAATTATTGATTGAATGAAAAACTCTAATATCCCTTATTTACGCGGAATGTAGGGAGGTTGAGGGAAAAAAAAGGTTGACAGAAAAAATTAGTTCTTGACTCCACCATGACACCACGGAGGCAGCTGAAAAAAAACAGGCACTAAAGTCAATATATAAAAACAACAAAAAAAGGAAGGTTAGGTTTTGTGTTACATAGTAAAAATAAAAAAAATTATGGCGTAATGAGGCCTTTCAGGAAACCACTTGAGTAATCAAAATCAAAATAAAAATCAAAATCAAAATCAAAATCAAAATCAAAATTAAAATTAAAATTAAAATCTAATATCCCACCCGAAATCAATTTTTTATCGAATATTCGTGATCGATAACAAATGATGCCAATCGAATTTCAATTATTGATTGAATGAAACACTCTAAGATCTGTTATTTACACGGAATGTAAGGTGGTTGAGGGAATCACATGTCAGACCAATTTAATGCTTTTTAATAGACAACGTTAGCAAAAGTAAACAAAGATGAAGGCTTTCAATCACGCGAACATGTCATATATTGTAAGCCATGCAAGAAGCTTGGGAATTCAAGATTAATAGTTATAGAAATATAGTTATACATACACATTTTTACAAATAATTTAAGACATACATTATTTTGCACTAACATTTATTTGCGCAATATTTATATTATTTCCATATAATTTTGATAGCGGAACGCCCGTCCGCATATATATATCTAATAAACTGAATGCACTTCCATGCTACAGGTGTAAAATAAGCTGCGTTTGCATAGTCTACTTGCTCTCTCTCTTTATATGATCGCACTGCTTTGCGCTCCATTATCTTTATATACATTATATATTATGTTATTACTCGTATGTTTTTTTATTCTTAAGGTAGAAAATAAGTTTAGATTTGATTTAATCCAGCACACAGTGTCATAATTAATTCCAAAGATTGGCCTTGTGATTCATTGATTGTCATGGCGATGCAAGTCGAACTGAATTTGAATTGAACGTTTTTGAACTCGAAAGGAAATCGGTTAGAATCAATGGAATTCTTGGAATGTGTACTTCCCCGCCCTTGAATTGGCCTACTCAAAAGCGTTCATCTTTGCTTGAAAAACATTATTCTTGAGTTGCTTCATGACCAATTTTGTTCCCTTGCAGAATTTGGATTGATTGAGGCTCCGAAGCATGATAATAACAGATCCAACCTTCAGTGGTACATTATGTGGTGGTAATCCTTGCAAATCAATGAATTCAGGAACACTATTGAATATTGGTTGCTCGATAATTGGTTGCTTTGTCTGGACACAAACAACTGATTTGAACGAATGTAATTGTGCAGAAATTGCATTTTGAATTATGAAATTAAAATCGAGTTTTTTTTTATTTTTTATTTTTCCATACAAAATGTATGGAACATCGATTTCTCCGAGAAAATTCCAATTTTTTTGCTGTTAAAACCTACCTTGTGCGGAAACGAACACAAAAAAAAAGGGTTCTTATTTATGCCACTCTGTTTTGTTTATATATGACACTTATTCGGACATGACAATCTTACTGTTTTCATTATCCGTCACTCGCTGCTGTGTGACTTACACGTGTATTAGCTCGCCGAGCATTTGACTGATTTCGTAGACCTATGTCAGGCTCGTCCCCTCCTTGGAGTTGTAATGAACACTGTACGACACCAAAAATTACCAATTTCAATTCTTTCGATTCTTTCGCTTTGGGCTCTTCCTTATTTTCTTTTTTCCTACACATCAGTATTGTGGCGAACAAAAAAAAAAATTATTAAAATCGGCCGAGCCATTTCTGAGTTTTAGCAAGACTAACGCGAATTTTAGCAAGACTATGTAAATATTCAGATGATAGAAAATAAAAACACGATTGGTTTTTGTCTAAGAAAAATATAATAGGTTGCTATAATTCGCTTACAGAAGATTGTGCTGTCATATCATTTTATTGTAAATTCTATTAGGAAATTTTTGTAGTACATTTCAATTTGAATAAAAATAGTCAGCTTAACCGTCAGTTTTGAAGCCATGAGGTGGTCTAAGGCTCGATCCTCACAGTGGGCAAACAAGCTTTTGTGTCCTTTTTGGAGTAAAAAGTGAATATGTTGGAGCTTTTTTCAAATAGGGGTTTATTAAGTGCTTAAATTTAATTTATCAACGAAAAAAAATTGAATGAAATATATTCAAAAACAACGGAGTTATTTTCATCGAAAGTAGGAAATACGAATTTCTGATAGTTTTTTGTTATTCTAAGGAAACGATGTTATAAGAAAGACGCTGTAAAATATTGTGCAATTTTGAAGATATGTGAATGCTTTTGGTGTTAAAATAAGAGAATTTTCTTTTGATTATTTAGATGAACAGTTTCGCTAATAAAAGTACGCTAGTAGGATAATTTGCGATTCTTGTAAAGGGGCGGAAGAAGGGGCGTGGTCAAAACTAAGTATGCTGTAACCTTATCTAGGATTCAAGTAATGTGTGTGCAAAATTTGAGTGAAATCCTTTCAGCCGTTAAGATTTGTTGGCTATTTAAAGTAGTCTGATGTGGCAATTCCCATACAAAATGACCAATTTCGAATTTTTCGATTTTTCCGCTGTTCCTTCGAGTTTTTCGTTATTTTCTTTTTTTGTAAACCTCATCTGTATTAAGGCAAACAATACAAAAAAAGAATTATTAAAATCGGCCAAGCCGTTTCTGAGCCTTAGCAAGACTAACGCACACGCATTTCATTTTTATATATAAGATAATTAAGTAATTAAAAGTTAATGTAATGACTATTGACTGAAATGATTGAGGATTGCAGTGAATGCAGCCGATCTCGCATCAAGAGGTGTATCTATTTCATATAAATATTTTTGAACAAATGTCCACGCTAGTAAGCAAGGGCTTGCATATTTCAAATTCAAGACTTGATAAGTTTTAAATGTGAAATCAAAAGCCTCAAGAAATGAAGAAAACTTAAAAAGAACTTTATCTAGGTATACATAATAATTTTTCTTAATAGTACCTTCTGCAATGAGAAACGGTTGAAGGGTTGTCTTGAGTGCACAGCATTTCTGTTGAAGCTCTTCCAATTTTATATTTATGTTGTTGATGCAAACAATGTCAATAATGAAAAAATTCTGCGCATCAATAAGTGAGTGCTGCTTTCCTCCAATTCCTTTAGAGGGAATCACTGACGTCAGCAGTTTCACCAACGTTTGGTTAATGACGTTTGGATAATGACTGCAAAAAAAGGAAATACATTATAAACATTTGCCAAACAAGATGAAAACATTTTAATCTACCAGTATTTGCCGAATCAAGTGCTTCCTTTAACAACAACTTGCTGTAGGTTCCTAACGATTTAATTGAGTAAAAGTCCTTTATAGTTGTCTGGAAATGTTGCCACTTTTCCATAAGCTTTTCTCCTTTGTTTGGGTGTAAAATGTTGAAATCTATGTTTATCTAAAAAAATCGCAAACATGAAACAAAGCATATCGACGAAGAAGTAAACAGTAATTTTTACCAAATCAGTCGCCTTCACATCTTTCAATAGCGGCCACTCATTGAGGAAAGCAAAGTTGTCCAGCTGTTTAAGATCCTTTTGCCTCAAGGCATACGCGCGAGTCCATCTGTCGCATTGGTCAGTCCAATGTGAAAGAAGCCAATTTAATTCTTCCTTTAATTTGTACAGAGAATTATCAATTTCGATTGAGTCACTCCCCTCAGAACCGTTTCCCACACTCTCTGGCAAGTAATTTAATTTTCTGCGCTTAGCCGCAAAGCTTTGGTATTTCGTATAAAGTTTCCCAGAAGGAGCCTTTCCAAGCCTTCTAGGTATGTAGTAGAAGTCCTGAAATCACCAAGGTAAAATATTAGTAATCGCTTCGTAGGAATTAATTAAGACTTTACCGAAACTTTCTTTTCAGCAGGAAATAATTTTATTATCTGCGACAAAATTGAATTAAAATCGTTGGGATTTGGCTTCGC
Organism: Pherbina coryleti; assembly: GCA_943735915.1. NCBI lineage: Eukaryota > Metazoa > Arthropoda > Insecta > Diptera > Sciomyzidae > Pherbina > Pherbina coryleti. Next base: position 130,202,332 of record OX030948.1, on the reverse strand, counting down.
TTCGTTTTCAAATAGGCTTTCCAAAATTATTTGTATAAGTTTAAGACGTTTCGTTTCGGAAAGTCTTCCATTTTCCAAATAATAAGATGTTATATTCTTGCCAGCATCGCTTTCCGACAACAATTTACTGAGTGACTGAAATATTTTAGCAATACATTAGGCTGGCATTTGAGCTACAGGAATAAAATTGTATGTTTAATTTATATGTTACAGTAAAGGCTGTATGGAATTTTATTTTTGGTCAAAATTGTAAAGTAATTTTTGTGAAAAGTGGGCAATAAGCCATTGTTTTTAATATGCATTTTAAATGTCTTTTGTTTATCAGTTAAACGCTATCGTTTGTCTACCAGTTACTTTTGTAACCTTGGTTCATTAGAACTCTAAGCGGTGTATCCATATGTAACTTTTCGGAACTATGCCATAGTGTACTGGAAACTTTAGACCGCGAATCTAATGACCAAATATAGACTACCGAACTAATTACATCAAACTTGATAAACTGAGGACGTTTCTTTAATACTTTTTAAAAACTTTTTTTATCATTTTGTTTATAATCGCTACTTTACAATTTAAACCAGTCAGTCCGTGTGTCTGCCTGTCGTCACCATTACAGCGGTAATTTTTAAATTATGGTAATGAAATTTGATATGTTAGGCACGTCGGTTGTCTAGCCTTCGAAAATTTTATGTATTTTTATGATAACAATGAGCAATAAGTCCATGCGAGCAATATTCATGGTATTAATTTTATAACATAATTTATTGTCGCGTGTTAGATAACTTAAAATCTCTTACCATTTGAATTACATCACTTTTTTCAGAGATATTGGTCCGAGATGAAATTGGTGACTGCGAATGTAGCCAACTTTCTACTAATGAATTTCTACTTAATGTGGATAATTTTTCATCTGGAAACTTTGTACAAAATTTTAAAAAAATATGTTATTTAATTGTATAAATAATACTTCATTGCATTTCCACTTGAAAAGCTTTTCTCTAATCTCAATCCTTAGCCCGGTGTTTTCCCTACCAGGGAAAATTGATTCCAAGTCGCTTTTTGTTACGTACCGCATTTTTTCAAAATTTAAACCACATTCTGAAAAATAGTATATTGAAAATTTTTTCAAATTAAGTTCACATATGTACACTCAGCGGCAAAAAAACATCGCAGAGTTTATATCTGTTAGTTTAATTGGAAGTTTTGAACAAAAATTAAAAAATTTAAGTGAAACTCTTAAAAAGTGCTTTTTATTTTAAAGACCAAAAATAACAATAGTCTTTTACTTTTATTTTTTCTCTTATTCGACCTAATCCCATAAAACTGAGTATGATGGCAAACTATATAGACCATGCTCCACCAGAAACCATTAAGATATTTGAAGTTATTTTTTCGTGCCGTACAATTTCTTCGAATTTTGTAAAGTAGGGGATGGAATTTTGAAGTTATAGCATTTAAGCAATCATATTTTGCCCTTTTAATGAGGATTTACAATTTTTAGAACTACTCTCTGTATAAAAAAATATGGATATTCTCGTATATGAAAAAACACGAATCCAAATACACATAAAAAAAGGAGCATGGGCCCTAAAGTAAAATTATTCCAGTAATTATACTTTTGTGTGACATTCAAGTTCATAAAATAAGGTAAAAGTCTTCTACAAATTAAGCAAATTTATGCAAATTTATTTATTAAATTTTTTTTTTTTTAAGATGATGCGGCGATTTATATTTTTTTTTATGAAGTGTCTTGGACATATTACAACAACAACTACAACAATAATAACAACAACTTACCTGCAAATGCTTTAAATGTATTTTCCAGCTGTAATCCTTTCAGGAATTCCAATAATATTTCTGCTTCTGCTGCAGGCTGCATTCTGAAAACAAACACTTTTCACGAAACAAAGAATTTTCAAAGAACAAACACTTTTCACAAAACAAACACTTCACAAAATAAACATTTATGACAGCCAAAACCAAACTAACTCCTTCACAGCTTTAAGACAACTGAAAGTCAAGAACCATGGTATAATAATACATGGTAGCATTGACAACTGCTTATTTTCTCTTCAACAGGAAAACATAAACTGTCAAAAACAGCTTTTTGTGGAAATGCATCTGCAGCTGCTGTGAATGTTGTTTTTTTTCACTTCAACGTTTTCAACATTGCTTGTGTTTTCAATGGCGGATTGTGAGCGCTCTCTTTTTGAGTATATTTTTTGACAGTAGATGATTTCCCAAGCAACTGTCAATGATACCTTGTATTATTATACCATGGTCAAGAACTATGCTACAATTTTTCTTCGCATCACTTGGCGCAGCATTTTTACAGTTATTAAAACCGTCCATTCTGTTACCCAGCAAACTTAAATTTCTTTGTGTCAGCTCTCTGATCCAAATATGGATTTAATCATGATAGAATAAAGCAAGGAAGCTGCAGGGCAGACTGTGTTCTCTTTGTCATAGCCCTAAATGTCAAATCAGCTGGATACCGTAAAAAAAAAACACGTACAAAATTTTTTGAGCCATTCACAGACAACTGTCACGCTTTGACAGTTACGGCAGTCGCACTCTCTCTGATGCATATACATTCTTTTATTTTATCATGGATTTAATATACATAAATACTAAGCCAAGACTGATCTAGCTCAGCTTCCAGATTAGCGGTTCCATGTGACACGCGGAGACCATGTTCACATATGTAGCTTCGATAATTTGTACGCTCGTATACAGCTAATACTTGAGTTTTTTGTTTCTTGTACGGGGTGCCCCAGAGGGGTGGCAGATAGCGGATCAAAATCACAATTTTTAATAAAGAAAAGTTTACTTTCTCCCCCCCCCCCTTTTTTTGATTTTTGGAAATATCTTGCAAACCATATGTTATGTTTATATGTTATATGTTTTGTATGTTCATTATCGCCGCGTCTGTTTATGGTAAATTGTTGTAACAGTTATGGTTTGAAATATATGGGAAAATGAAGATAGTTTTTATTAAAAATTGTGATTTTGGTGACTTAAAATTTTTGAGTTTTATTAGCAGTTTAAAAAAAATTTGTTTCAAGAAATGTTCTAAAAATTTTAAAATAATTCGTGTTTTAAACATACAAATAGTCATATATTAGGATTATTAACGATTCAGTACACTTGCCAGTGTAGACAAAATACACTTGCGTTCAAAATCTACATAACTACTGCAGCCTTAAACTTGAGTACTTGAACAGTTTTGTTGTGTACATTGAAAAATTTTACAGTTTTAAATAAGTGATACAATATTTGAGAATGTTAAATTATTGTAATGAAATAAAATTATAATAATGGTTCCAATTAAAAGTGTTGTGTGTTCTTGAAAACCTAATTGCACAACTGCAAAAGGCCTCAAGTCCTCATCTGCACTGTCATAAATATTAACACGTACATAAAAATTCCATTTCATACACAAAAATTTGTAATAAAAATTCCCAAACACAAAGAATATGACAAAGGAATTTTTTTTTCGAGTACTATTAAAATGGTGCCTATGTAAGGGAAAGTGTCAACAACTTAAAGTAGTCGTCAAGCAAGTGAAGAACTCGTATCGAATTCGGAACTTAATTTGATCTAATTTTTAATTTCTCGTTTGCTAGGAAAAACATATTTTCTTGTGTATGTCTTCTCTCACCCTCTAACATATGCGCAATTTCGCTATTTTAAAGACTTTACGCATAGAAGTAGTGAAGGGCAAAATAAGCAATTTGCGACCGCGTAAGCTGACTGCATGCTAAGCCAGATACATGAGGGGGGATGTAATAGCGCGGCATAAAGAGTCAAAAATTGAGCCAGCATGGAAATTTCTCCAAAAATTCCTTTCGGTTTAGTTTGTTTGTTCTTTTTTTTTATTGAATACAAACATCGCTTCACATTCTTGTTGTTAGCTGAAAAACAGAAGCTGCATTACACTAAGAGAGAGCTGCATATTTCGTGCAACTCTTCTATACAGGCGTGTATCTTGTGTTTTTCTAAAATTTCGTTTAGTTTTGAGATTTCACTATGAGAGATGTGAAAATCACACTAATTTTGACACTAGATAAAAGCTGCACATTTCGTGCAACTTTTCTATACGAGCATGTAGCTTATGATTTTCTAAAATTTCGTACAGAAAACCTAAAATTTCATTTAGATTGGGAATTTCAATACGTGGGATATGAAAATCAAGTATGAATTTCAACACTGCATGCGACTTTTTAGTTCCTAGACGATTAAGTAGTTTTTCTACAAATGCGTTTAGCTTTCATATTTCAACATGTCGCTTGTTGAAATTTGCAAAGAAAAATTATTTTTTCTGCACGTGCCGTGCAAGATTCGATTTCTACATGCCCGTGCAGCTAGTTTTGTTTTCTCTGTGAAGTTATTCAGCAATGTTGTCACAATTAACCTTCTGTTGTCGTACCTATTGACCAAATGTTCCATGCAACCAGAGGCGCAACCAGGAATTTGTTTTGGGGGGGGGGGGGGTTTTATAAATATATGTATATAAAAGAAAATGTACGTAACTATAGCGGCTATGGTGTAATTAGTCCTAATATTGCACTCATAACGTTAATTCTACCACAATGGCAGCAAACATAAGGGGGCATATAGGTTACAAATTTTAAAAAACCGACCGATTTTGTAACCTCGAAAATCGATTTTTTTTCAAATGGAAGCCATTTTGTTTTTTTTCGGAGGAAAAAAATTATCCTACTTCAGGATAGCCACTTAAACAAGGATTAATTTGATTTTTTTTTAATTTTTCCTCAGATGTTCCAGACTGGTTATATCTTGCACACCGTCATATTTTTGGCATTTTTTTTAAAAAAAATCAAGTAACGTCAAAAACCGCTTCAAAAATTCTGAAACAAATTTTTTTTATATTCTTCAAATGTTTATAAATATGTGTGCAAAATTTGAGAACGATGTCTTTTTTCCTTCTATGAAAAAAAAATTCCCGAAAAAAAATTTTTTTTTTAAAAGTTTGTTACTCATAGTTTGCCCTCATAGTGATAAAATTTTTATAAATAAATATTTTTTGGAATAGAAAAAATGTTATTTATTATTTTTCATTAAAAAGATTTTAGTTACAGGATTAAGGCGATTAAGAATAATAAAAGAAACTAACTTATATTTTTAAATCCAGTTTACGCTTATTAAGAATAATAAAAGAAACTAACTTATATTTTTAAATCCAGTTTACGCTTACTTTCAGCGAGTTTATCTAAAATAATATCCATTGATGGTGTAATTTTTCTGTACAGATAAAGCAATGTGAGGCCGTTTAGTCTATCTTGTAACATCGTGCTTTTAGGTTTTGAGTCGGCGAAGTACTGAAAATGTTGATTAATTTTCACATGAAGTTACTGTAAGAGTTGCAAGGATAATAAGTAAATTATTGTATATATCGTCCGTCGCACTGACCATCTCCGATTTGGCTCAAATTTTGTTCCTAGATTGATTTATAACTTAGAAAATCAAATCCGAAGTTATAAATTTTTAGAACCATTTTTCAAGGCCAAAATAGGGTGTATTTTGCAACGACGTAGCTCAGTCAATTTAATTCCGATTTTGGTAAATAGGGTATCATTGGAAAGATTATTTTGTCTATTTTAAGGGGAAAATATAAAACTCTTGGAAAAATTGCAGTAAGTTGGCCCATTCTTAATTTCAAAGTAACAAATTTGTAACACTGCACGTTTTACACCATAACTTCTGAACCCTTCAAGAGCACACCTTAATTTTATATCGTAGGAAAGGTATTGAAACGTATAAAAAACCAAAATAAAGAAACTGAAAAGAAATTATAGCGGCTGTTGTTGGCATGGCGTTAAAATTTGAAATTAACAATGGGTCAATTTACAGCAATTTTTTTAAAAGTTTGTGTTTTATCCTTAAAATAGAAGAGATAACCATTCGAATTATACCTAAGTTAATAAAATTTGATTTAAATTTACTGAGCTACATTGTCTAAAAATAGGCCCTATGTGGCATTTTTTTGAAACTAAACTCCGGAATTGGTTTTCTTAGCAAAAAACCAACCTAAAAACAAATTTTGAGTCAAATTGGAGATGGTCAGTGCGACTGATAGGTCACCTTAATCTGAAATGGGCGATATATATTTGGAAATATATCCTTATTGCACTGCTGTATGGCTTGAAAAACAGTGTTTTTACCATCATAATCTTTTTTATTACTTATTTTATACCAAACATTCAGCTCATTTTTGAGGCCATCAAAATCTCCTTCCAAATCATCTTTATAAAATGCGATTAGTTTTTCAAAAGCGCCTAAAACTTCAACATTTAGCGATTTTTTTGCATCAGAAAAATGTGATTGAAATCCAATTAGAATGTCTCCAAGAAAGGTATATTAATCGATATGCGACAATACGATTCAACACATTGTGCGTTAGGGTAGAAAGATTCAACTTTTGGTCTCGTCAAAATGAATCCATTGGTTTCTGCTTATTTTTCAGCATTTATATACAATTTTTTTAATTCTATTTCAGCATTATCTCTTACATTTTTTACTTCTTACAAACTGATATTGGCTAAATCGACTGCTTGTGTCAAATCAATGTTTCGAGTTTGAAGAAATTTGCATAAAATATATGAATAACCAAATATTTGGTTAATACACTGCAAAGATATAAGAAAGTCTGTCTTTTGTAATGCACAATTCAGTTAATTGGCTTGGCTGGATGTGTTTGTATCCTCCCAAAAGGAAATTTTGCCTTATGCCAATATTATGGCATCGAAAAAATTCACAAAACCGTTACCGAGTTGTATCTCTCAATCCATTTAGTAGGACAAATTTTCTTCAGTTTTTGATGACTAAAAATATTTAACTCTTCGAGGCACTGTTTCAAAACCACTTGCAAAAGCATGTGCAAAAATTGAAAGGTCTAGTATTTCTTCATTGAAATTCATCACCGTTATACAAATCGGTAAATCAGTGCAATAGATATAGCAAAATTATCAGAAAAATAACTGATTTTCATGTTTTTGCCTATAGCTCAAAAACTCGAGCTGATGGAGAAAAACGGAATCTATATCTGAAATCAGGAAACCCAATTTGTTTATAATCAGCTGAAAAATCTCCGGCACCAAAATGTCTGTGGCGAAGTGTTATGCTTCAACAGCAATCGATTTGAATTTAAATTTGGGTTTTTCGCGCTTTTGATAAAAACATGTTATTACTTATCATGTTTTTCTTTTTGTGACAATAATTTGGTGGGGGGGGGGTTAAACCACAAAACCCCCTTTGGTTGCGCTTCTGCATGCAACTACGTAATTAGCACCTGTGATTGGTAAGTGCTTGATGAGATTTGTTGGCTCGTCTCCCAAGTGTGTTGTTAAATGAAACATTTTTTGAACGTCGCTTATTGTCGTGTTATGAATCAGCTGAGTATAAAGATCCTTGAACGCTACCCACTGTATGTAACTGCCGTGAAATTATGGTAACTCAATTTTAGGCAATTTTTAGGCAAGTGGTTCATTTCTGTTGTTGTTCTGAAGAGCATTCACATTTGCACTGCTGATATGCTGTTGCAATCCGCTTCAAATGTTCTGCGCCTCTGATTCTATTTCATAGTAATCATCCAACGTATATCCATCTATGTCATCACCGCTTGTTGATTGCCATAGGACATCGTTGTTGACAATAAAATCATTCATGTATTTGTCGATGAGTGCTGCTTTGTTATGATAATATGATTCAGGGTGGTCTTGATTCGCCTGAGCCCTGATTTCGTCAATGTTTCGCCTTAACGCTCTCATTAAAGCTCGTTGATTGCGAAGTACCTTCACTATCACTTCGTCAATATTATGATCTCTTATGTTGTCATTTTCTTCTTGTGTACCACCAGCTGTGGCAGGACGGCATTCCTTGCGTGGAGTGGCCGTGAGTAATGGTAATCTTTCAGACGTTTCCGTTATTTTTTGCATTTCGGATTCAAACATCTCTCTGATTTTGATGGTCAGATCCGAAGTGCGCAAAAAGTGGTCAATGAAGTATTCGTGTTGCATTGGTAAGTTATTGAGACACCTTATTTTGTTGTCCGTCCTCTCGAATTCTGCCCATGCTTCATCTAGTCGATTGATTCGTTCTTCATAGTAGGTGATCGTCTTTCGTGATGAGGGATCCCTTTTGAAGTTCTTCAAAATTGCTTCTATTCGCACCGAAATGTTTTGCTGAGCAGCTAGTAACTCTGTAAACGTCTCCATTATAATGTTCAAATGTTGACCGGGTTCGCTTTATCGGGCTCAAACTGTTGTGTTTGTTGCCAGATGATGATGTCTGATGAATGACACGGATGCTCCAAATGTTCAGTTGGGTTTGGCTCACACGGATGTGCTCTTGCCTCTATTGTGTGTAGAAGGATCTGTCTTTGTTAGTCGGGGTCACCAAATGTTTTGATTTAGTCCTTAGTAGAATCACTAAGACCAAATGAATATCTAAATTAGTTTAGTTCAGGTATAATTGCCTTGAGCTATTTGTGTCAATTTAAGGATCTTAGTGGCATCCGTGGCGTATTTGGTTAAAGTGCGTGGCCGCTATGTCAACGAACCTGGAGACCCAGGTTCGAACCCCAGCACCGACAGAAAATTATTTGAATTAAAATAATTAATCTGTACGGCCGCCACCTCTCTGCAGACAATGGCAAACCTCAGAGAGTAATCAAAATGTCATGTAAAGCTTCTTGAGAATAAGAACATTGCGTTCATCGCCGTTCGGAGTCGGCGTAAAGCCTGTAGGTCCATTTCTCGGTCAATTGTGTACAAACTTAATAACACGCACAACACAATTGATCCTAAGAAGCTAGGTCGAAGTCCTTTCAAGGGCTGAAATGGCCAGTTATTTATTTATTTTTTTTATTTTTTAGTAGAAACACTAAGACCTTGTTGCAAATTAAAGAATTAGCTTTGTTATGCGCAATTTCTTTATTTTCCAAAATATTTTTTTTTTTTTTTTAGACTTAACCAACGCTCAGGGGATGCCCCCTATGAAAGCGAAAGCATTGTGTTGGTTCGGAAGACGGGTGATAGTTAGTTGGAGGGTGGAAAGATAGAGTAGTGTCGGTGAAGATTTGTTTTAAATTTACACAGCTCGAAACTGTCGGGGAACACGCTCGCAGGAAATTTTTCCACAATTTTGCTGTGCGACTAAAGAACGAATTATCCCGGTAATGCAAGGTTCTATTGGGCATCAAGTCAATGGTAAAGGGATGGGCTTGGTGAGCTGCCCGAGTGGACCGGGAAAACACACGAGTTGATGGCGTCAAGTCATGTATCTCCCTTGAACACTTCCCATGGTAGTACCTGTACATAAGGCTTAGGCAACCAATATTACGTCGATGCCCAAGAGAGTTGAGAGAAGACGAAATGTTTTCATCCCCTATCAGATATATCGCACGTCGTTGAATTCGGTCCAGAAGCTCCAAATAAGATCTTGAAGTCCCTGCCCAAATGTGCGAATTGTACTCCATTTTCGGCCTTATATATGAGGTATAGATCACGCGTAGATCAGTTGGAGTGAAGTATTTCTTGCACCGTTTTAAAAAACCTAGGCACTTGGCCGCTTCTTTCGACACATCGAAAATATGATCATTCCAACGAAGATCAGATTTGATCGATATGCCCAGAACGTCGAGAGCATCTGACTCAGCAAGATCTACACCATTCATATTGAGGGGAGCTAAGAAACAATTCATTCGTTTGTGTGTTAACAGGCAACACTGGGTCTTGCTAGCATTAAACTCGACTCAATTAGCATGCCCCCACTCGGAGATTTTTTCCAAGTCATTAAGCAGTATGTCATTCATATGTTGCCTCTTTCTCTCAATCTCCAAAGATCTCGGGCGATTTTTGAAGGAATATGAATGACAAATGTTGCTGTCGTCCGCAAACGAATGAATTGGGTTATGAGTCAATCGCAGAAGGTCGTTGATAAAAACCAGAAACAAAGTTGGCGATAGGACTGAACCCTGAGGTACTCCAGCACCGATGGCGTGTTCACTAGACGAAATGCCGTCAACCACGACACGAATCGACCTGTCTTTTAGAAAACACGTGATCCATCGAGCAAAGTTACCACCAACACCACATGCAATTAGTTTTGATACGAGAGCTTTATGACACACTCGGTCAAACGCCTTAGAAATATCCAGAGCGACAACCCTGCTTTCACCAAAGGAGTGACCACATTGGTTCCACTTCTCCGTGAGGAACGCCATGAGGTCACCAGTAGACCGAGCACTACGGAAGCCGTATTGACGGTCATTTGTTGCGCTCCAGATAATTCATTAGGTGGAAGTTTATTACATTCTCCATGACTTTGGAGAGCGTAGAGCATATCGCAATGGGTTGGTAGTTCTCAGGGTTCGTGGCATCGCCCTTCTTGGGTACCGGCTGAACGTTCGCGACCTTCCAACAAGATGGAAATACTCCTGTCCTGTAGGAGATGTTGAAAAGGTTACGCAAAGGTCGAGCCAGTGTAGAAGCATACATTTCTAGCACAATTGGTGGTATACCATCAGGGCCAGAAGATTTGTTTATGTTGAGGTTTGCAAGGAATTTTTTAACTGCTCTCGTTCGAAAATGTTTCTCCTGCATTGCAGACGATTTATTCTCTACAGAGGGCGGTGGCTGATTGCTAGCCGGGATTGTGGAATTTTGTGCAAACAATCCAGCCAAAAGGTTCGCTTTATCAGCCGAGTCAGTGAATATTTCATCCTTTAAAAGAGCAGGAATCGACGAAGACGTCTGAATTTTAACTCTCCTAACGAATGACCAAAAGTTTTTGCTACCCTTGGGGCAGAGAAGAACCTGTTCTCTGATGTAAGTTTCGTGAAGAAACTTTTCGCGTTTTAAAACTGCATTACAGCGATTCCTTACCTCAATGCGAAGTCTTCTAGTTTCAGTATTCTTGTTGGAACGCCAATTCTTTGGACCTGACTGCAATCCTACATGTCTCATTAAACCAGGAGTGGTCTTTTGGTTTAATACTTCTCATTTTATTGGGGATGAAAGACCTCATACCCAATAAAATTATTTCTTGTACCATTAGAGCCGCGGCATTTACATTTCTATCAGCGAAAAATAATTTCCAATTGAAATTACGGTAAAAATTACTTAACGCAGTCCAATTTGCTTTTCCATAAAAAAAAGCGATCCTCTTCGAGGCTTTAGGCGTAGGAGTGCTTAGGCTAGAATATGGAGAAGTAGCGGATATGGTGCAGTGGTCCGAATTACCAAGAGGTGCATGGACAGTCACATAATATTTTTCATGATGCGAAGTCAGAAAAATGTCTAAGATTTTATGACTTTGCAGACCAACTTTAGGGATGAAAGTTGATTCCTTCACTAATTGAATCAGTTGGTTCGATTCAGCAAAGAGCTCAACATATTGACCCTCAGGTGTTGTTTGCCCTGAGTGGCATAACCAAACCGGATTGTGGACATTGAAATCGCCGGCTACAACGATCTCTCTGTCAGGAAACAACCCCAAAATGTGCGTGATAGAATCAGAGAGAGTGTCCAATTTGTTAAAAGTGGGCTCCCTCCCTAGATTCGGACTTCTATAGATGTAGCAGAAATGCATCAAATGAGAGCGAACTCTGAATTTTACCCACAAGGAGCAGAACTCAGGATCTGTTCTGACGCTACATCTGTTCTGACGTAAAGAGCGATGCCCCTATGCAGGGAAAACAAAGGCAGTAAGTGATACCCAGGTATATGAAAATCCAGTGGATCTGCATCTTCGCTCACCTGGGTCTCACTCAGTGCCATTATTTGAGGCCTATTAAGAGTACAATATGCATAAACCGAGAAAAAATTCGTTCTCAGTCCACGCACATTGCAAAAATCTATGCGAAAATGACCCGACATTTTCTCGCAGAAATGTGCAGAGGCAAGTGTTATGCCTTTGCCCCAGCACAATTCTACTCACAGTGAAACCCACTCACAGTCGCAACTAATCGGAGAGGATGGAGGAATAAACGGACACGAAAAAACAACAATTACTTACGTAGCGAGGAGCATAGAAAAGCCCCTCACGTGGCTAGCTATAAAAAAAATCGAAGCACTCCAGCGGTGATGTTGTTGCTGCTGCTGTAGGCTGCCGTCAAAACCGGGTGCTGTTGTTGTTGTTTTGTCGTGCAGCCGATGCTGCATATATGTTGTTTTGGTTTGACTAGTTTATTTTTGTTTGACCTTTTGTTTGAGGTTTTTTTTTTTTAATTTATTTCATTGCTTATTTAGTTTTAGTTGCAATTTGCACACACTGCTCACAAGTTCTTTTTTTCTTTTTTTTTTAATTTAAAACAAAACACTGGCAGAGAACAAACGGACAGACCGACCGACGGAACGATAAAACATAAACAAAACACAGATAAATAATTTAAATAAAATACAGAGCGGGGACGGACAGCCGGCACGTCTGACCCCTATGGATGTACGATCACTACTCCAATGTTTGCATTTAAAGCATTCACGATGCCATGCTTTTTTTATGTGACATATATTTAATTTCTCCTATGTTTATGATTTTTTGTTGAAAATTTTCACAATGTTCGTCAAAAAGTGGACCAAAGCATCCTTGGTAGAAACTGTTTGTACCAAACTTTATCATTTTCGTATGTAAAAATGAAGTACTTTGAACATTTATTTGTATTTATTATGAATATTAAATTAATTAAAAACATTTTATAACACCGAGTTGCTGATGTTTCGCAGCATTTGTTTCCTAACATTGTTTTTATAGTATCTATTTAATATATATAAAATTGTTGCAATCATGAATATTGCACTGAGTATAGTAACAAAAAAATAAAAAAAAAAATACTGCGACGACCTCTTGCTTGTTGCTGAACCAACCCATAACTACCGTAGTTTAATTTTTTCCTTTTGTATTTTATTGATTAGTCTTTCCTGTAATTTCTCTTCTAATATGTACTTGGCCTTGGGCGTAACACTCCCACTTTTTGAATATGTTATTGATCACTTCCTGGTCCTTAATGCTCTCGCTTGACATGTTCTATGGAAATATGTGTGTAGTATTGTCCCAGGATTAGTGTCAAAAGCTGGCAGGATCAGAAGGCAGGATGGTCGGGCGGGATCGCCATGTAAAGATTATGAACTGTACCTTTGCATAAAATAACAATGCATAAAATAGTTTTTGTTGTGGTTTGTATGTGTGTGTTTGCGACGCTACACAGTGGCTTAACCCCATACAAAAGATGTCAATAAATAGAAATAATAGTCGTAGAGTCATAAAATTTTGCATGGAAGTTAGGTTTTAAAATATAAAACCATAATGCAAAAAAAAATTTAAGACCACGCAAAATTGTAAAATTCTGCAACCACGCCCACCTTCAATACTATAAGAAAATTTAAAACGTCATATTTTCTTTCATATTGGCCCGATTTCAAAATAACTCGTGATATTGCATCTTAACGATATGAAATACACGTTGTCGTTGTTTTAGAAAAATATTTATTCGACTCTTATAAAAAAAAAAAATATGTCAAAATACCTAATCGTTTTCTATTGATTAAATAACAACTAAGCGAACCTAAACTGTTTCGAATCAATTTGCATATACTTTTTGCAATTTTTTTGTGCATAATTTTGGGCATTGATTTTACTCTTCAGAGCTCGTATTTTTCATGTTGCATACTTTGTATTGCTTTTATGCCGGTGGTTTTTATGATCCGGAATTAATTGTTTCTTGTTGAAAATTTGTTAAATTATTTAATATTTTGTTTGAAATAAATAAATAGGGTGTTAACAAAACAAAAAAACATGTTGTGTTTGTTGTTGTGACCAAAAAAATAAACAAAAGCCGTTGTATTTGCTCTGCTTAGCTCGCCCTTTCAATGTAAACCTAAAAGCATGCTGCAAAAACTTGCAATTTAAATCAATAAAACTCGATTTTTTTACACAAAACGCATTTAGTTTTTCATTCATAAGAACTGTTTTGGCAGGTCCTGACAGCTAATTTTTTTTTTTTTAAGTTTTAGTATAAGTCCAATAATGATGTTTATCTAAACGAGCGCACACCGGTCAACGCCGGAAGATAGTTATTCTCTGCCAAAAATTACTTTAAACTGTTTGTGCAGTTTGAAATATAAAAATTTATTTGGCTTAAAAAAATACAATGAATTCTAAGTCTAACTATGCAAGTTTGTTATTTCATATTATTTCTTTAAGGGAGGGGTAAGGTTTGACAACTTTTTATTTTTTCAATTTTTTTTTATTTTTGTTTCTGAAAGTACAACATCTGAAGAATATTGTATTAAATTTTTAGGTCATTCGGAGCAAAACTAACGAAGTTACAGTAGGTTGAATGATCGTACCTCCAACTAGTGTTGCTTAGGGCCAGTTTTTCAGTGCGAGTTTAAACTCTAGTCAAGTTAAACCGAGGTTAACTCACCAAAATTGGACGTTTAAACTCGGTTTAACCAAAAAAAAAAAAAAACACATCATGTGATAATTTAAGTCAATTCAACTTAAACGAATGCTACAATATCTAGTTAAACCGAGTTTTAACGTCCCTTTTTGGTGAGTTTATCTCGGTTTAATTTGACTAGAGTTTAAACCCGCACTGAAAAACTGGCCCTTAGTGTTCAAAACTTTAAATCGATTTTCCCAAACATGTAATTTTTAAAGTCGGTGACCAGCCTACAGAAAAAACTACTGAACCGATCTTTTTGAAATTGTGTACACATATTCTACATATAAATAGCTCTCAAGTGACGTCGATTTTTTTAAAATTTTTTAATTACTAACAATTTTACAATAACAAATACGTAGATTTTTTCGTCAAAAATCATAATTTTGGAGGCACCTGCGGAGATCTTCAATAAATCCGTTATTTCTCTCTATTTTTTAACAAAAATTTTTTTAAATATTCTTCAAATGTTGTACTTTTATATAATAATACGTAAAATAAACCTACTGTTATAGTTTTTTCTAAAAAAATTCATGAAAAAAAGTCTTTTTTAGACGAAACAAACCTTACCCCGTCCTAAAGACTAAAAAAAACCAAACCCTATTTTTTTCAGTGGTTCACATGTTATTTAATTTAGAATATACCTCTTGTTACAGAGAATTTATTGAACTCTTTATTATATATCAACTTTGATGGTTTCTGTACAATAATCCTGTAAACATTTTACCAAGACCTTTTGGAAACATGCTAATTGGTCAATTTTTAAAAAAATAAAAAATTTAATATCGGCCATAGGAAGCCATAAATTTTCGTATTTAAATCCACTTTTAAACCACTGTGCGCTATACGTAGCGTTGCAATACATATTCAATGTACTATGGTGGCATAAACTCTGGTCCAAGCTACCCTAAAAAAATAAAATCAGTTATTATTTGACGTTACTCCAGCATATCTGCTGCAAAATAATAAAGTTAGTGTAAAAATATATAATGAAACTCATAGGTTAAAAGAAACCATTCTCCATCTTTTCTATGGATTATTAATACCCATAAATCTATAAATTATCTATTGGAAATCTAATTCTCATATTTCCCCTCAAATTCATAATTAGGTGTTTTTTTTTGGCATCGCTATATACGCTTGTGGCGTCCGTGGCGTAGTTGGTTAAAGTGCGTGGCCGCTATGTCAACGAACTTGGAGACCCAGGTTCGAACCCCAGCAGCGACAGAAAATTATTTGAATTAAAATAATTTTTCTGTACGGCCGCCACCTCTCTGCAGACAATAGCAAACCTCAGAGAGTAATCAAAATGCCATGCAAAGCTTCTTGAGAATAAGAACATTCCGTTCATCGCCGTTCAAAGTCGGCGTTAAGTCTGTAGGTCCATTTCTCGGTCAATTGTGAATAAACTTAATATCACGCACAACACAATTGATCATAAGAAGCTAGGTCAAAGTCCTTTCAAGGGCTGAAATGGCCAGTTATTTATTTTTTTTTATTTATATACGCTTGTTCAAAAAAACGCTCATCGGCGCTTAATATTTCGCTTAACTTTTTTCTTAAAAACTTGGCAGCATTGCGTGTTAATGTCAAATATTATTATTATAAGCACAAATTGACAAATTTTATTTTTATCAAACTAACACATTTTCTGCTCAAAATGGACAGTTTTGAGGAAACTCACAAATATGCTAACAAATTTGGCTATAACGCTGCGATTGCATTAGAACACATCAAAAGCGAATTCTATATAAGCGCTTAATTACTACTGTGGCGCTTAAAAAGAGTTGGAAACACCAAGTGTCGTCAGGTTGCACAACAGTTGGTCCTTCTTACGAAGATGTGGGCGTCCTCTTCTATGACATGGATAATACCATGTTGAGGCAGTCAGACACGTTGCCACATGAAGATCACCGCCATGACTCTCCCGCGTTGCCTTGTGAGGATCGTCTTTTCCATATCTTCAGCTTCAGTGCCGAAGAATCTGAGTGTGAGACTCATCCTAAATGAAAAAATTTTGTAGAAACCATTGATCCATTTGGCGACAATGACTGCTGATGTCATATGCGGCTGCGGCGGCCAACCGCCGCATTATTGTTTTTTTGTTTACTTTTGATTGCAATTTTTTTTATGTGACATAAACATGGTTGTTTTTCAAAAAGTGATGCCAATAAATTACGTAGACTATCATTTTCTTGATCTGGCAATAGTGTTTGTATCGGCAACTATGAGCTAAGCGGCTATAATTATCCTGTTTTAGCTAAGCAATTTTTTGTATGAAAAATGTTGTTAAGCGTATATAGCGATGCCAAAAAAAACGCACATATTATTATCCATAACAATTGGTTGACTATAATTATGGCCTTGACCTCAAAATGTCATTGCCACTAGTTCAATTCTTTAGCTTGTTGTTGTTGTGTTGTGTTTTTCATGCAAATTCATTTGTAACACAACACTCGCTGTCGCGATCATGCTTGTGCGGTATCTATTTAACCTCTGCACGAGTGCGCTTGAAATGCGTTTCAAAGCACTCGTTTGTAGTGCAAGCTTTTGCTAAGTTTTGCTCTCATCAATGAAATCAAGCCTAGCACTACAGAGAGCATTCGTCGCTTGAGCAGAACAAGAACAAACTAAAACCAAAGCAATGTTAGCCACGATTCGAAAAATAAGTGTGCACTGACTAGAAAATTATGTAAACAACAGCAGAACGCTTGGAGTTATGCTGTGTCTTTGAATAGCTTTGGAAGTAAATGCCGTATAACAATGAAACTCAATATGTATGGAGTTCTTACTTGGTGATATCCTTCTACTTGAAAGTAGAATATGGGAAGTAGGGTACTGGGATGGGCATTTGACAAATGGGTGTGGCTCCGATCCAAATAATTCAAGTATCCAAATAATTCAATGAAGTGTAGGAAAAACTTAAGCGTATTAAGACCATTTAGGTTTTGTAGATTTCGTGTTTAGCCGTTTTAGGGGGTAGCTGATTTCGAATCTGATTTCAGAATTTTAAAATTAAAGATGGTGGATATGAAATGTTCAGGAATAGATTTCCCACCTTATTATAATTTTGAAATTCTGACAACGGATTCGGATTCAGCGACCCATTTTTATCTAGTGTTCGCCCCAGCACCGAATTCGTAAAAATAAAAAAATTAGGTGGCAACCCTTTTAGCTATCTTTAATTTTAAAATTCTGACCTCAGATACGAAAAAAGTGACCCCCTTAAACTGTTTTACAATGTTTAAAACTCGTAAAAAATACATTATAAGGTGGCAACCCTTTTGTTAAAAATTTTATAATTTTAAAATACTGACAACGATTTCGGATTCAGCGACCCAGTTTTACCTAGTGTTCGCCCAAGCACCGAATTCGTAAAAATAAAATTTCTATTTGCCAATGGTAGAAATAATTACTTCACCAAGGTTCTGTTGTGTTAGGTGTGATTGATGCATTTTTCGCTGTTAGTAATTGTTCTGTTAAAGCAAATGGCGAACATGGTTTGATTTGAAGCTGACGAGTGCTCTGTTGTGTTGTTTGTTATCATTAAATGACTTGGATACGCTCTGCTTGACTAACAGAGTTCTGTCAAGCTCTGAACTTTGCACTGTTGGATCTACTGTTGTGGAAAAAACTAGTGCATTTGTGCAGAGGTTTAGTATCTAGCGGCACAAGCGTAAAGGGTGCTAATTGCATTGAAAAGAACTTGAATTTAATGTTTTGTTTACGTTAACATTTTAGGGACTTAAATTTGGAATTTGTCTAAATAATTTTGTTCATGACTTTAGATTTTATTGTTGTCATATGTTGGTCGATTGTACTTAAAGAAAATGTTTATATTTTGTGGTTGATATGTGTAGCTTTTTTTTTTTAACTGGTCATTTCAGCCCTTGTAAGTACTTTGACTTAGCTTCTTATGATCAATTGTGTTGTGCGTGTTATTAAGTTTGTACACAATTGACCGAAAAACGGACCTACAGGTTTAACGCCGACTGCGAACGGCGATGAACGGAATGTTCTTGTTCTCAAGAAGCTTTACATGACATTTTGATTACTCTCTGAGGTTTGCCATTGTCTGCAGAGAGGTGGCGGCCGTACAGAAAAATCATTTTAATTCAAATTTTCTGTCGCTGCTGGGATTCGAACCCGGGTCTTCAGGTTCGTTGAAATAGCGGCCACGCACTTTAACCAACTACGCCATGGACGCCAAAATATACAAACTATTTATTTTTTTTTCTTTTTCAATATTTTGTGATTTGCGATATCTGCACCTACCATAATCTAATGGCCTAATGTACTATTATAATTTGGGTAGACGCTTTGTTTTTAATTGTAATTTAAGAAGAGATATAAATAAAAATCATTTTCATCTAATAACATTTTTTCGCGCATATCGTAAAAACTGTAACTGTTTCGGCAACAGATCAATAATTGTCTGATATATTATTTTCATCTGAATGATTTTACCCTAAAACTTACAACAATGGAGATATAAGTGAGTTACCATATTTGTTAATCTTTGAATTCTGATATTTTTGGATGCTACATGTAATTATTGAGATCTTTTCACACGTTGATTATTTTATTTTACTAAGGTGTTAACAAAAATTCAGCTTAATCTGATTGTCTTTGAAGTTAAATACATAGTAACTGAACTATTGGAAAGTGTTATCAGGCATGTTCTGTAAATCGTTTTCGGAACGGAATTTGTACCGAAATCGATTTTCCATGTTCTGTGTTTCGTTTCGGTTTCACTTTTTCGAACTTAAAAACGGTACGAAATACCCCGTTCTACAAATCGATTTCGGCTGTTTTCTTCCGATATGATATCGCTCCACTATTTGTTCGTGATTTTCAAATCGTAACAGCAAGCAAAATTGTCTTAAAATGTTTTTGCTTCTTTAACATAATAAATATTTAATATTAAATTAAAAAATGAGAGTATTTCATTTAATTAATTCTAAACAAGTTTAAAAACATTCAATTTAAGGGGAAAACACAAGAACTCTGCCCAAGAAAAAATTTTTTAAATTTTATGGAACAACACCACGATCTTGCCAAAAATTTTATGAAAGGAGATCGAATCACGGCTGAATCCTTGTGGGCAGAACTTACCAACATTCTGAACAGTGAAGGACCTCCTCAAAAAGAGATCAATGGTTGGAAAAAGGTAAACTTACCCGCACATTTCATCACAAATTTGTTGGCAAAAAGTTGAGTTATTTTTTATAGATCTGGTCAGATTGGAAGGGAACAATCCGCAAAAAAATTTCTCACAATAGATGCGAAACCCGTGGAACTGGAGGTGGTCCTTTCAACCAGTTCGTAATTTCACCTACCGAAGACGCGATTGCCAAAATTTGTGGAATTTACACCGCTGTCGATGGCATTCCCAATTCCATGTCGTTTGGTACAATTACATCCACATCCTTTCAACCGACAAGCGAGCAAGTACCACAAGCAACCGAAGACCTCAATATTGCAAGTTGCTCCGATGTGGATGACACGGCAGGGCCAAGCAATATAGAGTCTCAACCGCAGCGAAAAAGAATTCGTTATGAGACTATGCAGGACAGCATCAAGAAACATATGTCAACGGAGGCGACCGCAGTTGAAAATATTTCCAATACGATGAAGTTGGTTTTGGAAAGCACAAGGGAAGAAGTGCAAATTTTGGGCGAAAACAGGAGCAGCATTAAACGGGTATACAGGTCGTTAGAAAAACTTGTTGACCTGGTTTTGCATAACAATTCTGCAAAAGCCGAAGAAAATGAGCTTCGCAGATCGCATTACGCGAAAATGGAAAAACTTGCCCAAATCAAAATTGATCTTAAAAGACAAATTTTGGAAGTAGAAAAAAAAACATTTACTGCAAAAAATGAAAAAGTGAACTTTAACAATATTTTGTCGTACATAGGTACATGCCTGAATTTATATTAAGTTTTTATTTAATTTTTAAGGAATATGTGGATTATTATATTTTAGTTTTTTTTTTTTAAAGCGAAGCTTTTTCCTATTTTTATTTTAATAATTTAATTTAAATAAAAAATGTCTATTTTATGCTTTTATGTCTTTGAAAAGACTGAATTTTATATTTTTGAAATAAAAATAACATTTTTACATTAACCCTACTAAGCTATTAGCTATTTCATTTCTTATATTTTGACCAGCTTCTATTAAAGTACTATCTTTAACGATTTTGTCTTGCCTTACTTCTGATGTCTCGCTTTCTTCCACTTCAAAATCTTCCAAACGATAATGCCTACAAATGTTATGTAGTGCAGTGCACGGTTTTGGCCTCGTATAAGAAATTGCGCCAGCCATTTCTATTTTGCGCTTGCTGGCGCCAGATGGAAACACCAAGTGTAGTCAGGTTATCCAACACCTGATCCTTCCAACGAAGATGTGGGCGTCCTCTTCTGCGTTGACCACCACCGGGCACCGAATCGAATATTTTTTTCGCTGGAGCGTCGTTTTCCATTCGCTCAACATGACCTAGCCAGCGGAGCCGCTCGATTTTAATACGCTTAACTATGTCGATGTCAGCGTACAGCTCATACAGCTCGTGGTTCCATCGAATTCGGTACTCGCCATTGACACAGATTGGACCGAAGATCTTACGGAGGATCTTTCTCTCGAAGGCTCCCAAAGTCTTTTCATCAGAACTGCTCAACGTCCAGGTTTGTGCTGCATATAATAGGACGGGCATGATTAGTGACTTATAGAGCGTGAGTTTTGTTCGTCGAGAGAGGGCTCTGCTTCTCAATTGCCTACTCAGCCCAAAGTAACACCTATTGGCAAGAGTTATCATTCGCTTTATCTCAATACTGACATCGTTGAAAGAGTTTACGCTGGATCCCAGGTAGACGAAGTCCTTAACAACCTCGAAGGAGATGTTGTCAACAGTGACGTGGTTTCCAAGACGCTGGGACTGTTTATTTGTTGACACTAGGTATTTCGTCTTATCTGCGTTCACTACAAGACCCATTCGACTCGACTCTTTCGCTAACCTGGAGAATGCTGCGCTGACTTCGCGCGTATTATGGCCAATGATATCGATATCATCAGCATACGCCAGCAGCATAATACTTTTGTAGAATATCGTGCCACTGCGTCTCAAATCAGCAGCTCGGATGATCTTCTCAATCATTAGGTTGAAAAAGTCGCACGATAAGGAATCACCTTGTCTGAAACCTCGTTTGGTATCGAATGGAGGAGTGAGGTCCTTTCCAATTTTAACTGTGGTGCTGGTGTTGCTCAGTGTCATTCTGCAAAGGCGGATGAGCTTTGCAGGAATACCAAATTCAGACATGGTGGAATATAGATTATTCCTTATTGGACTGTCGAAGGCGGCTTTGTAATCGACAAAAAGATGGTGTGTGTCGATTTGTTTTTCTAGGGTCTTCTCCAAGATTTGTCGTAGCGTAAATATCTGGTCTATGGTGGATTTGCCAGGTCTGAAGCCACACTGATAAGGTCCAATCAGCTGGTTTACGATGGGCTTCAGTCTTTCACATAGTACGCTCGACAGGACCTTATATGCGATATTCAGAAGGCTTATCCCACGGTAGCTGGCGCAAATTGTGGGATCGCCTTTCTTGTGGATTGGGCAGAGCACACTGAGGTTCCAATCGTTTGGAATGCATTCTTTTGACCATATTCTGCATAGGAGCTCATGAATGCATTTAAGTAGAGCTTCGCCTCCATTCTTGAAGAGCTCAGCAGGTAAGCCATCGGCTCCTGCGGCTTTGTTGTTTTTAAGCCGAGCTATAGCTTTCAAGACTTCACTATGCTCGGGCAGCGGAACTTCAACGCTGTCGTCCAAAACTGGGGATTCCGGGATATCATCTCTATTGGCGGGATTGTTGTCGTCGTCGCCATTCAGAAGCCTAGAGAAGTGTTCCCTCCACATCATCAGTGTACTCTGGATATCTGTCACTAGATTCCCATTTTCGTCCTTGCAGGAAGAGGCCCCGGTCTTGAAACCATCGGCCAGGCGTCTTATTTTTTCGAAAAATTTTCGGACCTCATTCCTGTCACCATGCATCTCAATTTTCTCGCACTCACGCATTTCCGCTTCCCTTTTCTTTCGCCTGAAAATGCGTCTCTTCCGTCCTCTTCTCTTTGTATCGCTCATTAGCAGCACGCGTTACAACCGACTGCAGAGTGGCTTTGTAGGCGGCATCTTTTTCTGCAGTGGCGTCGCGACACTCTTGGTCGTGCCACTGGTTTCGGCGAGGGCGGTGATAGCCAATCACCTCTTCGGCAGCCGTACGCATAGAGTGGGAAATATGATTCCACTGCGCGCATATATCGTCGATCGGAGGAGTGCTTTCTAGAAGCAGGAGTGAGAGTCGAGTAGCGAAGTCTTGGGTTGTTTGCTTTGATTGCAGCTTTTCGACGTCTAGCTTTCTCTGTGCTGGTTTGCGCGCATTCTTGGTTGCGCACAGGCGTGTACGGATCTTGGCTGCGACAAGATAATGATCCGAGTCTATATTGGCACCACGGATCGTGCGTACATCTAAAACACTAGAAGAGTGCCTTCCGTCAATCAAAACGTGATCAATTTGGTTGCGCGTCTTTTGATAAGGAGAGAACCAAGTTGCTTTATCAATATTGAGATGCTTGAATCTAGTGCTACTAACGACCATGTTTCGCGCTGCGGCAAAGTCAATCAGCCTCATTCCGTTATCGGAGGTATTGTCGTGGAGGCTGAACTGTCCGACTGTTGGACCAAAGATATTTTCTTTTCCCACCTTGGCGTTGAAGTCACCAAGCACGATTTTTATGTCGTGGCGGGGGCTGCGCTCATAGGCCTCTTCAAGGCGGTCGTAGAAGCTGTCTTTGGTCTCATCGTCCTTATCTTCTGTCGGAGCGTGCGCACAAATCAGGCTTATGTTGAAAAATCTTGCCTTGACACGGATTATGGCAAGTCGTTCGTTCACAGGTGTGAATCTCAGAACATGATGTCGTAGTCGCTTGCCAACCACGAATCCGCATCGCTGTAGTAGATATCACAGGATGCTTGCCATGAGCAACCCTGTCCCTTCCATCGCATTTCTTGGATTGCAGTGATATCAGCTTTGTATCTTTCTAAGATATCTATCAGTTGGATAGAGGCACCATCCCAATTAAGGGTTCGGACGTTCCAAGTGCATATCCGTAAATCATTGTCAGTTTTTCGTTTGCGGTAGTCGTCATCAGATTTGGAGATCATTTTTATCTTTTTTCTTGTCGTTTTCATTGAAATTTGTTTTTACGTGGTGTGCTTCAAACCCAACGCACAACCCTTTAAAGGCAGGGGGAGCCCGCCGCTCAGATTAGCCGTCAAACTAACGGTTGCCAGTTTGCCGTTTCTAGAGGACACCACGCAGAGGTTTGAGTCGACTTGAGACGAGTTCGACATGGATAATGCTGGCCTCACCAGGTTGAGGCAGTCAGACACGTTGCCATGTGAAGATCGCCCCCTTGACCCTCACGCGTTGCCTTGTGAGGATCGTCCTCCGTCCGATTCGGATCCCTGTATGGCGTTAATAAAAAGGGTTCAATTCCATACCCCGAGTCACCTAACATCCAAGAACCACGTTCACCACTTTCATATTTAGAAAGAAAAAATAGTCGGGCGTTGCTAAATTTAAAAATGAAGGCGTCATGACTCGCACCGGGGTGACACGCATCCACAGCCCTTACATACATATTGTAATCGCATATCTGTAAAATATTATGATTAATTTCTCTTATAAGTACCTTTAATGATATACGAACAATCATAGCATTTAAACTAAAACAGCCTTTCCTATTAAAAAACAAATGTTCATCCTGATGCGGTTTCACAATTTTAATGTGGGTGCCGTCAATGCAACCAATCACACCGGGAATCCGAAATTTTTCAGTGAAGTGCAGTTTTGAACTTCGTACTTCCTCTTGGCTCATACTTAAATGTATCCACTTTGGGCACAAAACTCTCTCAAGAACATTAAGTACTGTCGTTAAAATTTTCTACACAGTACTTCTTGCTAGCGCAATGTCTGCATCTTTACCAATTGAGCGTTGGTACCCTCCTTCCCCCAAAAACCCAAGTGTGGCAGCCAGTTGCAGAGGAACAGGAATGGATGTTTCCTTAATGAAGTGCTTTATATCACCCAGAATATCTTTAAAAGCCTCCTTGTTCATTCGGTAATAGGATATGAATCTGTAAGTAGCATTAATTTCACAAGAATCTTATGTTAGCTATACACATATCACTTACACTGATTCGGGAATGTCCAGAGGGTTTGAATGAGCCCTTAGTACGCGTCTCTTTATTTTTTCTTCCTTGTGTCTCATTTGCTCACTTTATATATAGGCATATATAAAAAATCCGCTCATTTTATCGAATTCAATAAATATTATTTTTAAGAAATTGTAAACATTTGAAACATCTATTCACAATAGTGCCAAACAGCTGTTTCGAAGTTAATTTCGAATTTAATGAAATCGCACGGTTTTCAGAACAACGCAATACAAATCGTACGATTTACTATTCCGGTATCGATTTTAAATCGCGCGAATTTCAGAACATGCCTGTATATCAAGAATTCCACCAAAAAGTCAACCTCATAGGTCAAAAATCAAATTGTAAAGAGAGAAGAGAAATTATATAGAATATATTCTATCGAATTCGGACAACACGTTTTAAGTTGAATTCTTCAAGATAACGGTAGTTTTTCTTTGTTTTTTTTTACTTTCGCGTGGTGAATAAGTTGAGCGAAAATTTTGCAGTTTTATTCTGATATTTGCCGTGAGGGCGTGCGCTGTTTATTACAACAATTTAAAAAAAATATTTGCTTCGAATTTTTTAATATTTTCCTAATAATCAATCATATATGTACCTATATGTATAAATAATTATCAACGACATACCGTTGATAGAGCAGTTAAATAACATAAGAAAATATGTAGCATGTGCGTGGCAATATTGATATATGTTTCAATGCAGACTCTAATAAAAGGTCCGCCATCTAACGTTTTTTATTTTTCAACTAGTGCTTATTTCAGACACTTAGCACATGTCTGATTTGACAGATAATTAATTTTATCCTTCCGCTGAACGAATATGGTTGTGTATACGCTTGAACAACGCTGGGAAGTGAGCCTGCGATCGACTTACAGAAGATGCCGATTTTGCCAAAAAAATCATCTTTTCAGATGAAGCTCATTTTGATCTTGGCGGGTATGTAAACAAGCAAAATTGTCGTATTTGGGGCACAGAAAACCATACATACGCATACATTGAAAAGCCGATGCACCCAAAACGAGTCACTGTTCGGTGCGGATTTTGGTCCAGAGGCATAATTCGAAAATGA
Source organism: Pherbina coryleti (assembly GCA_943735915.1). NCBI lineage: Eukaryota > Metazoa > Arthropoda > Insecta > Diptera > Sciomyzidae > Pherbina > Pherbina coryleti. The sequence continues at coordinate 130,176,526 of OX030948.1, read as the reverse complement.
ACAAGGAGTGGCCGTTACAGTCAATGGCCATCGTTATCGGGCAATGTTGAATGGGCAATTGAAAAAAATTTCACGCGTTTCGCACTTGTTACACTTTTTTCTGTACAGCAATGTAGTTTTTGCACACTACGGGGTCGTTCATAAATTACGTTGCCAATTTAGGGTGGAGGAGGGGTTTTAAAATGTATTACGATAAGTAATGATATGGGGGGAGGGGGTCTCATATATAGCAAAGTGACCAAAAATAAAAAACTCGAAAAAATTGAAATTAATACACCCTTCATTTAAAAAAATTCCCATTCCTACATCTTCATTAGACGGTCAAACGTCTAAATTGACGGTTAAGTATTGACAAGTGTCAATATGAATTCTCATAAGTGAGTTTTATTTAATTCAACCCTTAAATGCCCATTGTATCTTTTTGGATACAACCGAGAAAATAAGATATTTATTTTAAAATATTGCAAAAATTAAAATGCTGGATATATAGTTGCACTCAGAAAATTGTAAATATAAAACAAAAATTTAATTATTGGCATAACTTTGTTGGTTTGGGAAATATTGACCGTCAAATTAAAAAAATACTTTTTTTTTAATTTTTACGGAAAGTTTGCTTTTTGACATGAAATACCTTTTAAACTATTAACAATTTTAGGGTATCATTTAACAAACAAATTTAAAGTTATCATAAAAAGAATCGTTTTCCACGTTTTTGCCTTGAACTCCTACAACCAAGCTGATTGATGGTATAAGTCAGAATGCCCACTGTATCATTTTGGATACAACCATGTTTTCTTTAATAAATCGGTTAAAATAAATCGGAATAAAAATTATTCAAATAAATCCATTTTAAGGAATCATATTCACAAAAACACTGAACTTGGTAATGTACGCGTGCAGCCTTTACGGGTACTCATTCAAAGGCTAGGCGAATCTTTGCATAAGAAATAAGAATACACCTGAATAGGCCCACATGGAATCTGTTGAAGTATTTGAAGAGTCCCCAAAGTTCCAGCTCCTTCAATTTCAGTGATTGAGAGCATCGACTTTTGGATCGAATAGAATAGAATAGTTTTTATCGATTAAAATAATTGATTTTCAAATTTTATTCTTAAATGTATGAGATTAAAAAAAAAAGAAAATAAGAAATTTTTAATCTTTTTGTTTTGTTTTCAGTTTTTAGTAAATATGGTCGAAGGTAACAGTAATATGAACGTACGGTGTAATTGTGCGTGACGAATGTAACATGTGCGTGACGGTGTTTAAAGTTGAAAAAATTGTTTTATAATTTTTTTTTTCAAAAAACTTAACTACTAATATAATCTAGGATAACCTCTTATTGCTGTAAAAAATATGAAAATTCTATCTGAAGTCAATTCGCAGAAATTTCAGATAGAAGCTGACATCAAATTTTTAAAGGGAAAATTTTGTAGCACGTGCGTACGCTACATTTTGCTTAATATCACCGAAATTCATAAGTGGATTCATAAAACCTTTACACGTTTTAAATAGACCGTAAAATTAATTAATAAAAATTGCAAACCAGTTTTCGTAAAAATTTCTTCTTAAAGCCAGGTTACACCAAACAATTTTCAAAAAATCGAAAATTTTTTTTCTTCATAAACTGCTAGAAAATACTCTCAGAAATGGTATAGAATGAGTCCCGAAGATACGCGCGACCGAGAAGTAGCTAGAAAAAAAGGAAGGACGGTGCGCGAGTTACGTCTTCCGACTAACAGCTGCAAATCCAACAATTGCAGCGACAGCATTATCCAACAGACCAACAGTTTCAACAGCAGCAACAGCAGCGATGAGACGCAGCGTGGGTGCAGAATCAGCGTGGGTGCAGAGTTAAGAATCAAACAAGTTTTATGTTTCATTTATTAAATATGTCTTTTATGTATCTTTTGTATTTCAATTTTATATATATGTAAATGCAATCTTATTTTGTATGTGTTATTTTAAAATAAAGCTCATTATTATGAGATTGCAGATTGCAATATCATAATAGTTTTGACATCCAGTTGAAGCAGAGCTATAATTGGCGCAGTCACCAAGGATTTTCCTTTGTTGAGCTTAGTTCAGGATCTCCAAGAATCCATATCAAGGGCATATTGATATAAAAAGGACAACGCAAGACAATAGGACCTTCGCAAGGAAAATTGAGACATCAAAGGAATATTGATAAAAAAAGGACAACAAGACCTTCGCTAAAAAAATTTGAGAAAGAAGAATACAAACGCAACGAATAAAGTGAAAACCGAAATATGAGCATGTGTATCTGGATATTTTTGTTGGCCGGGTAAGTTCAGATAGTGATACATGTCGTTCCCAAAAAATAAATCCTTTTTTAAAAAAATAAAAATAAGAACACGTCCAAGATCAGATTCGATACAAGATCAGATTCGATTTATTTTAACACAGCAGAAAACAGAATAGTTAGTGAAAATATTTGCGAAGAAAAAAATATAATTATGGCTACCGAAAATAATAATGCAAACGTAAATCAAAACATCGCAACTGCAAATAGTGCTAGTGTAAATTTAATTATGGAAAATCTTAGAGTACCGGACGCTGTTAAATATTTACCAACTTTCGATGGAAATCCACGATCGATGTATGATTTTATTGAAAATGTGGAAGAAATATTAAGTACACTGACAGCAATAGACGGAACATCTTACGCTAAAACAATAATTCGTGCCATAAGAAATAAAATAGTTGGCGACGCCAATGAGGTTCTAAACATGTATGGAACAATAATTCATTGGGAATCTATTAAAGCAAATTTAGTGACTCATTATGCTGACAAAAGGAATGAAACAAGTTTAGTTCGTGATCTTCATTTATTAAAACAAAATGCAAATACTGTTGAGGTATTTTATTCGCAAATTATTGAAATACTTTCAAGTATAACAAATCATGTACGACTTCATGAAACTAATTTAAGTGTAGTAGAATCTAAAAATTTATTATACCAAGAAATGTGTTTAAATGTATTTTTATCAGGACTCAGGGAACCACTAGGTTCAACAATTAGGGCGATGAGACCTAGAACTATGGCACAGGCTTTAAACTTTTGCCTTGAAGAACAAAATGTTCATTATATAAGGAACTCTTCTATTATTTCAAAAACAAGTGCTACAGTTGTAAAAAAACCAATTAATACCCAAACAAATTTTGTAAATTTTAATCGTCAACAGCAACCCACTTTTAGAACACCTTTTCAAGGTCAACCGTTCAGAAATAATTCTCAACAACCATTCAGAAATAATTTTCAACAATCATTCAGACCATCTTTCCAACAAAATCAAAGACAAAATTTTCAGCCTCAACAAAGTTATTCCCCTAATTCTTTTCTTCATAACAACAATCAGTTCGGGCAACAAGTAAGACAATTTCAAAATTTTTCTACACAAACTCCATTCAATCGTAACAACCAGATTAAGCAATTTAATTCAAACGTGAGGAGTTCAGCTCCAGAACCAATGGATACATATAGCAAGAATATAAGTTTTAAAAACCAAAGACCACCAAATCAAACGAACACTAACTATGTTATTGAAGAAGTGTTTAATGCTGAACAACCACATTGTTCTTCCAATATACCTAATCAAATAGTGCAACAGAACAAAAATGAAATAGACAACACCGACAATGTCGCAGAAACACATTTCCAAAACTTAGATGACTTTTATCCAAATGAGATAGATGACGAGAATTTTCCTTTAATTGCCTCGGATCATCAATAGGTTATATCGATTTGAATGTACATCAATCTTATATTTTACCATACATTCAAATTGTTGATAATAAAAATAACGTGTTCAAATTTTTAATAGATACCGGAAGCAATATGTCTTTCATTAACCCTAATTTAGTGAAACCCAAATTAATACAGCATATCAACCCCATTCAAATAAAAACCGCTTTCAATACACACTTTGTTGATCAAAAAATTCAAATCAATGCATTTAAGGAATTTAATAGTGAAAAAAAACTAACATTTTTATTATTTAAATTTCATGATTATTTTGATGGCCTAATTGGCTTAGAAACAATGAAGAATCTTGAAGTAACAATAGATTTAAAAAATTCAATTTTGAAATCAAAAAATGCTGTTTTACCGCTTTTCTACAAACCAAATTATATATCAAAATTATACACCGTACCTTCCTGTAGCAAAATAATAGCTCATTTACCTGTAGATATCAAATCGGGAGATATTTACCTAAAACCATTACAAATAAGAGAAAATTTAGTAATAGGTGAAGGGATTTATAAAGCACATGAATGGTATTCTCTCATTGAAATTACCAATTTTTCAAATTATCCACAACAGTTTTCAATAGAACAACCTTTGAAAGCAGAGCAGTTTAATCGCAACCAAATTTTAGAAATAAATAACTTATCAATAAAAGGTATATCGCAACCTCACAATGCAGTTAATATTTCAGATTTAATTCGAATTGATCATCTAAACGATGAAGAAAAGAAATCCATTAAAAAATTATGTAATCGTTTTGAAGACATATTTTTCAAGGAGGGACAGGCTTTAAGTTTTACTAATCAAATAAAACACGAAATCAAAACTTCCGACGATCTTCCTATCTATATGAAATCCTATAGATATCCAGAAGTTCATAAACAGGAAGTACAAACACAAATATCAAAAATGATTTCCGACGGAATCATTCGTCCCAGTTTTTCACCTTGGTCTTCACCCATATGGATTGTGTCAAAAAAACCAGACGCAAGTGGGAAACAAAAATGGCGATTAGTCGTCGATTATAGAAAATTAAATCAGAAAACAATAGACGACAGATATCCCCTCCCTAACATAACCGATATTTTGGATAAATTAGGCAAAAGCCTCTACTTCACAACACTAGATTTAGCATCTGGTTTTCACCAGATTGAAGTTCAAGATAAGGATATACCAAAAACTGCTTTTACTGTCGAAAATGGACATTACGAATTTGTCCGTATGCCTTTTGGGCTGAAAAACGCCCCATCAACTTTTCAACGAGTAATGGAGAATGTCCTCCGTGATTTTATTGGCAAAACTTGCCTAGTTTTTATGGATGATATAATAATATATTCTACTTCTCTACAGGAGCATATTGAAAATCTTGCGGCAATTTTCCAAAAATTAAGAGAAGCAAACTTAAAAATACAACTTGATAAATCTGAATTCCTTCATAAGGAAATAGCATTTTTAGGGCATTTAGTAACTCCCGAAGGTGTAAAGCCTAACCCCGATAAAATAAAAGCCATACAAAATTTTCCGATACCAAAAACAGTTAAACAAATAAAGTCCTTTTTGGGATTATTAGGATATTACCGGAAGTTCATAAGGGATTTCTCAAAACTGACAAAACCTTTAACAGAATGCTTAAGAAAGGATCACTATATCAAGTTAGACTCCAGATACTTAGACTGTATTGAAACATGCAAAAATATATTGTGTAACGAACCAATTTTACAATATCCGGATTTTTCTAAAGAATTTAATGTTACAACCGATGCTAGTAATGTAGCCATAGGAGCCGTACTATCTCAAGGCCCCATAGGTTCAGATAAACCAATTTGCTACGCTAGTAGAACTCTTAATAAATCAAAACAAAATTACAGTACCATTGAGAAGGAACTATTAGCTATCGTATGGGCTACTAGGTACTTTCGACCTTATTTGTTTGGAAGAAAATTTAAAATTATAACAGACCACAAGCCTTTAACTTGGTTGTTCTCCTTAAAAGAACCCAATTCAAAATTAGTCCGATGGCGGCTTAAACTTGAGGAATTCGAGTATGAAATCTATATATATAAAAAAATGTTGTCAAATCTGTTTGTGACGAGTGTTTGAGAGTTCGGCTGGGTAAAAAAAAAATCTGCCGATACCATTTTGTAGGGTACGTTCTCTAGATGGTTTTAAAAAAAAAATGGTTTGCAAATGACAAGGGGGCGTGGCACCTCCCATACAACCCAAATCTACGGTAGCGAATAGCTCTGAAGTTATAGTTCCCATAGCATCGGAATTCGGTGTTCTACCTTAATTTACAAGAGCCGTTCCACAGGTAAAATTTTATGGGCGTTGAATGTGGGGCGTGGCACTTTTTCAGCAGACCAAATTTTCGGTATAACTTTCAAGCTATAAGTCACACATCAATGAAACTTGGTAGGAGCGTACTATTTAGTCGCGTCCTTCGACTAGCAAAATTTATCAAGTATAGGCCAAAGGGGTGTGGCACCGCCCATACAATTCAAATTTATGATATCGAATAGCTTTGGAACTAAATGCCGTATAATAATGACATTCAGTATGGAGTTTCCACTTGGTGATATATTTATACTATAAAACTGGGATGGGCTTTGGAAAAGGGGGTGTGGCTACGCCCATACACTTAAAATTTTTGATACAGATAGCTTTGGAACTAAACGTCGTTTAACAACGAAATTCAGTATGGAATTACTATTGGGTGATATTCTTCTACTAGAAAACTGAGACGTCATTGAACAAGGGGGTGTGGCTCCGCCCATACAAGCTAAATTTGCGATATCGAATAACTTTGGAATTATAAGTAGCATAGCCTCGAAATTTGGTTATCAATTTACACGAGTCGTTCCACTTAGAGATAGAGATAGAGATAGAGTTAGAGATAGAGATAGAGATAGAGATAGAGATAGAGATAGAGATAGAGATAGAGATAGAGATAGAGATAGAGATAGAGATAGAGATAGAGATAGAGATAGAGATAGAGATAGAGATAGAGATAGATATAGAGATAGAGATAGAGATAGAGATAGAGATAGAGATAGAGATAGAGATAGAGATAGAGATAGAGATAGAGATAGAGATAGAGATAGAGATAGAGATAGAGATAGAGATAGAGATAGAGATAGAGATAGAGATAGAGATAGAGATAGAGATAGAGATAGAGATAGAGATAGAGATAGAGATAGAGATAGAGATAGAGATAGAGATAGAGATAGAGATAGAGATAGAGATAGAGATAGAGATAGAGATAGAGATAGAGATAGAGATAGAGATAGAGATAGAGATAGAGATAGAGATAGAGATAGAGATAGAGATAGAGATAGAGATAGAGATAGAGATAGAGATAGAGATAGAGATAGAGATAGAGATAGAGATAGAGATAGAGATAGAGATATAGATAGAGATATAGATAGAGATAGAGATAGAGATAGAGATAGAGATAGAGATAGAGATAGAGATAGAGATAGAGATAGAGATAAAGATAGAGATAGAGATAGAGATAGAGATAGAGATAGAGATAGAGATAGAGATAGAGATAGAGATAGAGACAGAGATAGAGATAGAGATAGAGATAGAGATAGAAATCATTTCCGCTACGACAGCAACGCGTCGGGTATCAGCTAGTTATTTATAAAAAAGGAAAGCAAAACTCCAATGCAGATGCTTTATCCCGAGTAGAAATAAATGTAAACGAGTCATTACAAAATAATGTAGATACAATATCTCAAACAAACCATTCCGCAAACGAAGATGTTGGAGATGGTATACCAATATCTGAAAGACCTCTTAATGAATTTTCTCATCAACTTATTTTAGAACAATCTGAAACACAACTCAAACCACAAAGGTGTTTAAAAATTATTTTTAAAAACAAAAGAAGACAGATAATAAAACAGAATAATTTAGACAAATCCGAAATTATATCAGATATTTTAGCAAACTATGTAAATCCAAATGATCTAACAGCTATATTGACAGACAATGATACCTTTAAGTTAGTTCAAGAAGTATATTCTAATTATTTTAGCAACAGCCGACTTAAACTTATAAGATGTACAAAATTAGTTCAAGATGTAGTTGAGCCAGACAAACAAGAACAATTGATTGAAGATTACCATAAAAAATCATTCCATAGAGGTATAAATGAAACTCTTGCACATTTAAAACGAAAATACTATTTTCCAAAAATGAAAGATATTATAAATCAAATAATAAATAATTGCCAAACTTGCCTAGAAAATAAATATGAAAGAAACAGAAAACAAATAAAATTTCAGTTTTCAGAAACCCCAAGTCAGCCGTTAGAAATAATACATATTGACGTTTACTCTGTCCATAAAGAAAACTTTTTAACCATTATAGATAAATTTAGTAAGTTTGCAAGTGCCTACATATTAAGTAGTAGAAATAGTATAACTACAATTCAAAGTTTGAAACATTTTTTCTCACACCACGGAATACCAAATAAAATTGTATCTGATAATGCCTTAGAATTTACCTCGAATACATTAAAAGAATTTTTAAAGTTATATAATATAGAACATCATCTGACATCTGCTAAAAACTCAACAGGCAATTCACCAGTAGAAAGGTTACACTCAACACTTACTGAGTTAATCAGAATCATATACAGTCAAAATAAACAAAAACCAATTAGTGAAATAATGAATGAAGCAATCCTCACATATAACAATTCTATCCACTCAACAACACAAGTAACTCCTTTTGAAGCAATAACAGGTCATTATGAAAAATCAGTTCCCCTACCTACAAATTCTTCTACGCAATTAAATCAAGAATACATAGAAAACCATAGAAAAGATTATGCCCAATTGAAAAAATTAATTTATGAAAGAAGCTTAAAAGAAAAACAGAGAACTATAGAAAAACTAAATGAAAAAAGAGTAGATCCACCAAACTATAAAACAAACGAAACAGTTTACGAAGCTGAAAACAGACGCAACAAATTAGCACCTAGGTTTATGAAGCATAAAGTTTTAAACGACAATATCATTACTATTAATACTTATAAACGCAAAGTTCACAAGCAAAAAATTAAAACGAAACGTAAAATTTTAGGTTCATTCCAGGCTGACAACAACAAAGACTAAACGTACAACACATTAACAAAAACGAAGGCTTACTGTATTTTAAACTAGGAAATGCAAGGATAATGGAAAATTATTCTAAGCTTATACATATCGTTAACTTGACCGATTATGTATGTAGTGTTAACACTATCCAAAACAATATTGAAAATTTACTTAAACATACAATGGACGATAAAGTGTTTGAAGTAAAAACTAAAATGGTACAAAGGAAATTTAATAAACTACTTTCTGACATAGATTTAGTTTTACCAAGTTATAGAGCAAAACGTGGCTTAATTGATGGCCTTGGCACAGTAATTAAAACAATTACTGGCAATCTAGATAATAATGACTATGTTGAAATAAATAAACATCTTGAAACATTTAAGAAAAATGAAGACAATATTGCCAATCAATTTAATAAACAAATAATTATCAATGAGAAAATGATTGAAAGATTCAATAATATAACAAAACACATTAATACACAGCAAATGGAAGTAGAACTCCATTTACGAAATTTTGAAAAGAACGTCACAACAAAGATCGAAAAAATTGGCAATATATTTCTTTTTAACCAGCATTTTGAACAAATAATATATGACATTGATAACCTTGATGATCATATAAACGACATTTCGGAGTCCATAATTCTGAGTAAATTAAATATTATATCAAAAACTATTCTGCATCCTATAGAAATGACATACGTCCAAGAACAATTAAGCAAACAAAATATTAAAATATCTTCAAAAGATAACATTTATGAGATTTTAAAACTGCATGCATATTATAATGATTCTAATCTGATCTTTGTAATTGAAATCCCATTTTTATCAATTCCAACCTTTTCCTTATACCAACTAAAGCAACTACCTATAAATGGTAACTATACAGTTTCCCTAATATCGCCTTATATCCTTTTAAATAATGCAATGTATCAATATTTGAATGAACCATGTCAGCTGATAGACAATACACGATTTTGCTCAAAAACGGTACCACAAAAATTAGAAACAGATTTATGTATACCTAATATAATTAATCATCAAAAAGCCCATTGCGAATTAATTGAGACCGAAACAAAAGAAATATTTGAGCTAATTCAACCAAACCTTTTGTTGGTGATAAGCAGAAAAACAATTCTTGAAGAAGCCTCTTGCGACACAGCAATAAGAAATCGACTTTTGAAAGGAATCGTACTCATACATTTTAATCAATGTGTAATAAAAATTAATAATATCACTTATTCCAACGAAGCTAACACATATTGGGATTCAATCTACATAATGCCTTTAACGTATACTGAAACTAATAATAGTTACGTTATACAAAATTTAACTCTAAAAGCAATTAGCAATTGGACTATGGAGAATATTGAAACAATCAAACTACTTAAAGATGCAGCAAATGAAAATATCGGAACTTAGACTATTTCTATCATCATGTACATAATAGCATTCATAATAACTTTACAAATTTGCCGAAAATTTTACAAATGCCTCTGCAATAAACAATCAATACCAACATCTTCAGACGAGAGAAATACAACTTCGAGACATTCGTTCAGATGGCCTTCACTTCATTCTAGGCGGGGAGAAGTTACGTCTTCCGACTAACAGCTGCAAATCCAACAATTGCAGCGACAGCATTATCCAACAGACCAACAGTTTCAACAGCAGCAACAGCAGCGATGAGACGCAGCGTGGGTGCAGAGTTAAGAATCAAACAAGTTTTATGTTTCATTTATTAAATATGTCTTTTATGTATCTTTTGTATTTCAATTTTATATATATGTAAATGCAATCTTATTTTGTATGTGTTATTTTAAAATAAAGCTCATTATTATGAGATTGCAGATTGCAATATCATAATAGTTTTGACATCCAGTTGAAGCAGAGTTATAATTCGCGCGCGTCCTTTCAGGTTCACGAATAAAAACTTTAATCGGCTTTTTCTCGAAACCACGTTTTTTCAACTGTGTGTCACTCTTATGTCAAAACTATCATGCGTATCAACATGAACTAAACGGCATTTTACTCTCTAGATGTCTCTCTATGGTCGGAACTACAACCAAACATATGCATTATTATTTAAAAAAGTTATTAACAATTAAAAAGGCAAAAAAGGGTCGAAAATTGAAAAATTCGCCATTTTATTTTTTTCTCGGTGGAAATTTTTCATTGTAGTTCCGACTATAGCCAATTCGATACAGAATATTAAACAGTTTTGCTTTTAGATGATTCGTTTTCGAGAAATCGTGACACCCACCACGGAATCGAAAAATTTGAGCAGCAGTTTCCAGAGCCACCTTAATGAAAAGAAAAATAAACAAAAATTTTTTCCAGTGGCTAAATATGTATACTTTTATCGTGTAAGAAGTTTAGTTTCCAAATATTTTTTAAACAATAAATAAACATTCTTGGAAAAAGTACGTTTTTTGGTGTAACCTGGCCTTAAGTAAATTAGTTGCAATTATTCGCAAGCTTTAACAGTGCGTGACATAGAATTCATGATATATAAGATACATAACAGACTCTCTCGTTATATCCATGTACTGTGCTTAAGTTTTTATTACTTATGTACACTCTAACAAAAATGCAACCTAATATCCTAAATTACATGTAGGAAATCAGTTGCCAGCAGTGTTGCCATATTGTTTTTTTAAAAACTTAAATTTCCAGAAAAAAAGACTTGTTTTTTGATCAAAAAACTTGATATTAAAAATTAACTAAAACATGTATTTTTGAAATGTGTGTTTTATTTAGCAATTCGCTTTCTTCTCTCGTTGTACCGTTATTTTGGCCACTTCATTTCTCAAGAAAATACGGACGACTTGATCGTCAACTCTGAATATACGTAAATTGAAGCGTCAAGTTTAAAAAGGAATGCCAAAAATTGACCGCCAAGACTCGACGAAGGGAAACCAGGACAAAAGAACAGAAACAATGACAGCAACAATAATAGCAACCGCGCTGCCATAAAAATAAACTTTGAAAAAGCGTGAAAGTTAGTAGCAGCTGCTTCAAATGATACTTATGTTTTTGTAGTTACATACAATTTAGTTTATCTATTTGATTCATAAATTCACTAAAATAGAAAGCACCGTTTTAAGGTGGAAATATACCCAGAATTTTTTTTTTTTTCAACAAATTTTCTTAAAGCTTTAGGTCTCAAGAATATGTGGTAAAAATTTCAAGTCAATATCTCAAAAAATAACAAAGTTATAGCCTAGTGAGTGAACCGCCTTCTAGAGCGCGCAGTGCTGGCCCTTACTTGCAAACGCGTTATTATTAAAGTCGGTGACCAAGATTTCTCGAAGCTCAGTGAACCTATATCTTTTATTTTTTTGCAGGCTTGTTTTATTCATAACTAGCCATATATGTAATACTTCTATATTGGCAGTACACTCAAGGTACATTCGCCAACATTAGAGTGCAGATATATTGTAATATGAGCGAGAAAATATATAAACGAATGTACCCGAAATTAAATTTGAAAATAAAAAAACTCAGGAGCGGTGCTTCCATTTTAGTTGAAATTTTTGTTGTTCGAATTTTAATGGATAAAATCTTGATTGCTTCAATTTTTCTTGTTATAATTTAATCATATTTTACGAGTTGTTGTTATAATTGTTTTCTAATGGTGCGTACCTGTAAGTTATGCAGAACTAATATGATTTGTTTTATTTTAGCTATGCTGAAAATATTTTTCATAACAACCGCCTCTGTGACGATTTGACATTTTTTGTGAGTAGTAATTTTCAAATATTCAAATATACTAATACAAACAACAAAATCTCATGTAGGCTGTCTCTCTTTGATTTCGTAGTTGAAATTCATTGAAAATGTAGGTTGCTGCCAATATAGAAATTATTACATATATGTAACTAGCAATACCCGGCGCGCGTTGCTTCCCCCGGCAAGTATATTGAAAAATAATAGTTAATTGGCGATACCCGGCGCTCGTTGCTACACCCGACGTTTATTCGATATCGAAAATTTTGTTTGTATGGTCGGAGCCAGAACCCCTTTTCCAATGCCCGTTCCAGTTCTCTTGTAGAAGGACATCAGCAAGTGGTATCTCCATTCTGTGTTACAATGTTGCTACTTTTACTTCCATAGCTATTTTGAATCGAAAATTTGGCTTGTATGGGCGAAGCCACGCCTCTTTTACAATTCCCGTGCCAGTTTTCCAGTAGTATCTGGTAATATCTGGCTAATTCGTAACTCCATACTGACTAACATTGTTGTGCAACATTTAGATCCAAAGATATTCTATATCAAAAATTTAGCTTGTATGGGCGGAACCACACCCTCTTTTCCAAAGTCCTTCTCAGTTTTCTAGTACATAGAAGGACATCACCCAATAGTGATTCCATTCTGAGTTTTATTGTTATGCGACATTTAGTTTCAAAGTTATTCGATATCATATTTTTTAATTATATGGGCGGTGTCACACCCTCTTGTCCAATGCTCGTTCAATTTTGCTAGTCGAAGGACGCGATTAAATAATACGCTCTTACCAAGTTGCATTGATGTGTGACTTATAGCTTGAAAGTTATACCGAAAATTTTGTCTGGTGAAAAAGTGCCACGCCTCACGTCACGCGCCCATAAAATTTTACCTGTGGAACGGCACTTGTAAATTGAGGTAGAACACCGAATTCCGATGCTATGTGATCTATAACTTCAAGGCTATTCGCTATCGTAGATTTGAGTTA